>APFE030509528.1:0-11109 GCA_000404065.3 Pinus taeda | reverse complement strand
TTTGGGTAAGATTGCCAAACCTACCCCTGCATCTCTGGAATTTCTCTTCGCTAAAAGCCATTGGAAATGCAATTGGTAAATTTTACTGCAGGTGCCGAGAAACAGAGGAATATGCTAGAACCACCTATGCACGCATTTATGTGGAAATGGACTTCAGCGTCGAATTCCCAAGTGAAATACGCCTAACAAGTAAAGACTATGTGTGGAACCAGAAACTTGATTATGAAAGTGTCCTCTTTAGATGTCGATCCTGCTTTGAGACAAGCCACCTAGCCAAAAATTGCCCAAAAGCCTCCCAAAAAAATTCTGCTAGAAAAAATCACCACAGATCTACATGGTGGGAAGGAGCACAAAAAGAACACTACACAGTCATCAAAGAGGAATACTCTCGAGAAAACTCTGAATCACAAGAATTCGGGCAAGAAATAAACAACTCTCAAGACAAGCAGGGGGGAAGCCCCGCCCAACAACAAAAGAGTGAACTCGACAACCCCTCAAGCATCAACAGTTATGAGGACTCAAATACCGCACAAAATAAATCTTCATTTAACAACAAAGCAGATCTCCTAGACCAAAAAGGCTCCCAAAAAAATTCTGCTAGAAAAAATCACCACAGATCTACATGGTGGGAAGGAGCACAAAAAGAACACTACACTATCATCAAAGAGTAATACTCTCGAGAAAACTCTGAATCACAAGAATTCGGGCAAGAAATAAACAACTCTCAAGACAAGTAGGGGGAAGCCCCGCCCAACAACAAAAGAGTGCACTCGACAAGCCCTCAAGCATCAACAGTTATGAGGACTCGAATACCGCACAAAATAAATCTTCATTTAACAGCAAAGCAGATCTCCTAGACCAAACTTCTTCTTCGACTATCTTCAAAAGGACGAACACAGTAGATCGCGAAACTAAGACACCAATGTCCAAAGAACCAGAAGAGATGAAGCAGATGCAAGATAAAGAAAGTTGGAAGACCGTAGAGAAAAAAAAGAAAGCTACAACACCAATCTCACCAAAAAAGACGAGGAGCGAGACATTCATTACAAGTCTTCGTCTACTAATAGATTTTTCAAACATCATACGAAATAATTTTCTATAGTCTTACAAAATTATTTTTGAAATAGCCATCTGAGCTGTTAAGGTGTTCCCACAGAATTCACCAAAAAAAAGAGATACTATGTAAACTGTTCATCTTCCTATCTTCAAAAAAAGGAAAATTTTAGGAGTAGCATAAGATTATCCAAGTATTATCCAAGGATTGGGAAAATCCCAGCTTCGTGCCATGTCACATGAAAACCATCAAGTTCAGTATTCAAACCAAGTTTTGATACTCTATCTGCCTCACAATTTAATTTCCTCCTAATGTGTTGTATTGAGGGAACTCCAAATTTTCCTAATGTGTTGTATTGAGGGAACTCCAAATTTTCTTAATTTGCTGAGGGAACTCCAAATTTTCTTAATTTACTGTAGCCAACAGTCCCCACAGAGCCATCACTTCCGCCTTTGTGTTGGTTCGAGTGCCAGCTCCCCAGTGAACATGGTATCCACATTTGTAATCTTGTGAAGCCCTATAGAAGTAACCGGTAGGATATACCATTTCTAGAATTTCCAAGGAGCGAGTGGGTTGTTGTTTTGGGGTGGATTGTAAAAGAGAGTTTGACTTTTAATAATTCTCGTCAGCACAATCCACTCCAGATCCCTTTGATTGTTGAATATGATTGAATATGACGTTGCTGCGCCATTTCTATATTTCCCAAATGAAAATGGCAGGGATGTCAACCAAAGCTCTATATTGCAAATGTAAGACCCCAGGTGGCCTTCATCCACTCCTCGCGGTTCCGATCGTGGCCACTGAAGGGGTTACCGCCTCCCACGCAACTCAGCACATTGCTTTCCACATTCCGCATGTGGAAATCCGGAATGACATTACTGTTCCGTAAACCCGCAGCCATTTTTATATGGAAACCTAACTTTGCAAAAGCCAAGCTTGGCGAGTTTAGTGATGTTGTCGAGTCTCTTGGTGCCAACTACGTACGGGAATTTAGTTTGCCGTGGCTACATTTATATATACAGTGTCCAGCACCTATATATTGTCTTATTGTGTATGTGGATCTGTATGAATCGAAAATCTTGTTAAAGTACCCCAAGTTGACTTCTAGAGTTCAACGACTTCCACATAAAAATTATAAAAATCCTCGGGGATTACCCTGAAATTTAAAAAAAGCCAGCGGTTTTGCTATAACAATTTGACGGCTTCCAATATAAAAATGCCCGCAGATTTCGATGCTTGGAAGGTAAACGATCATTAGTGGAATTCCAAGCCGTCGCAGTTTATCCATACAATTTGACTTTCCCTTCATTTATCCATGCTGTGGGTTTGTTACCTATAAATACTCTCCTTAGTCCTACATTTAATTATCAACAATCACAGCTTTCTTACTCAGAGTATTCTTTCTCTTAAGCATTTTCAAAATTTGTCCCTCGACTTGTATTTACTTCAATGGCTGTCAGATGCTCTTACAGCCTGCTACTTTACATTCTGTTATTGCAGAGCCTTGTCATGTATCTCGGCACAAGAGCAGAACCGTACGTAACATCAAGAGCCGCATACTATAGGAGTGCAGATGGCCTGGGAACCGAAGGTAAATGGATGCATCAATGCACACAAATCTATATTATTACTATTATCCTATCATTTTGTGTACGAGGGATGATATATGTATCTATTAATGTGACTGCAGGTGGAGCGTGTGGATATGGGTTCTTTGGCAGAAATCTGAATGGAGGTGATGTAGCTGCTGTCGCTCAGTTATACAGAAATGGAACCGGATGCGGTGCCTGCTACAAGGTAACCATCCATCATCATCAAAACTATTTCATAACTGGCTACTACGAATTCTACTATAATTATCCACCTTCATCACCTGATTTTTCAATCTTAAGTTTATGGATGAATTTCAATTTTAGTGTGACAAATTCATATTGATGAAAATTATAGGTAAGATGTACGAATAAAGATCTCTGCAGAAGCGAAGGAGTGAAAATCGTTGTGACAGATTATGGGCAAGGCGACCGAACTGATTTCATCATGAGCCTTCATGGGTATTCGAAGCTTGGCCGCCCAGACAAAGCTAACCAACTCATATCGTTGGGTGTGGTGGACATCGAGTATAAACGGTACATAGAATTGGAATTAGTAGATTAATAACGTATATAAACACACACAGACACACAGTTGAATATTTCAACCAATTTGATGACTTGATTTCAGGATACCTTGCCAATATGAGGGCTACAATCTCATGTTTAAGATCGATAGCAGTAGCAACTTTCCAGAGTACTTGGCATTGATATTTTGGTATCAGGCAGGCCAAAAAGACGTTCTGGCTATTCAAGTCAGACAGGTAGTTATTTCCATAATTATAAACTTATTTCTCTTTGCATTCCTAGTTATCTATGCTAACTAAATTAGTCTTCCTAATTAAAAATAAGTTCATTGACAATTACCGAGCCCGGTTGCAGATGTAATGATGTAATGTAATGCAACGCAGGAGGAATCGTACGACTGGAAAGCTATGTACCGAAGCCACGGGGCCGTGTGGGACGTAGTAACACCTCCGAGGGGCGCTCTTTCTCTTCGTTTTCTGGTTAGTGATGGGAAGAGAGAGGAATGGGTGTCGAGCGCCCATGTAATACCGGCTAACTGGAAGGCAGGGGCCATATACGACTCCGGCATTCAGCTCAATTAACTCAGGGTGTAGATTTGGCTTGCTATCCTCATAAATTTAGTTTTTGACGTTAAGATATTACCGACTGCAAGATCTGTTATTAATAGGTTTCATTTCTATATTTGTATATGGGATGTGTAAAGGAATTTTGAAGTTCGAGTGTTCTAGATTCGAACTTGCTTCTTGATTCTAAGAATCAGAGTTGCTTCTTAGTTGTATAAGGTTAATACATTGTACTTTCTAAATCAGAAAAAATAAAAAATAAAACTGTTGAAAAAAATTAATGTTATTTATTATATGTTACATTCTTTTAAACCCCTGTTGAAAAAAATTAATGTTATTTATTATATGTTACATTCTTTTAAATATTTTAAACTTTCATAAAGCACTTTATGTTGCATATTTTCTTCTAAATCGTTTAATTCAGAAACCTAATCTATATAAATAAGGAAATTATACTTGAATTACAAATTTACTAAGCAAATGACGTGAATAAACAAAAGTACACTGATGGTCGAACTGGTTTATCCCATTTAAAAATGCGATTACATTTTTGATTCTCATGACTTTAAAATTAAAGTTATATTGTTCAACCTCACATAAAATCCTAACTTTTAAATTAAAGTTATATCGTTCAACCTCGCATAAAATCCTATCTTTAAAATTAAAGTTATATCGTTTAACTTTAGATTTTCAAATAGTTTATTTAAATCTGTTGTTGTTGTTGTTTTTAAAGTATACAATTTTTTTACAATGTATATATATTTTTTAATTATAGCCAACAATATTTTTCTATTTAAAACATTTTTCATTTTTTAAAAGTAGACGGACAAGACAAATTTAGACAACCAATTTAAATAATATTTTATTTTTATGGACAAAGATACTTACACATCACCTTCATACTGAATGTAGTAAACCCCTTGACACAATAACTATCCACAAACTTACCTAAACAAGTAAATCTAGTTTCAAACTTGAATAAAACCCCTTTATTGATTATAATTTAAGATCTAAAAAAACTCACTTACCCCACAAATTAAAAAATCTTATACCCTAATTTAATAGATAACATTGTTATTTAATATAGTTTATTATTATAATTGCAATTTTCACTTTAATATTTTACCTTTTGTTAATAATTATGATATTTATAATATAACATTATATGCTTATGAGCTCAGGTTTATGTTCACGATATTAAATTTAGTAAATTTTATTATTAAATAGATTATATTATATTTATAATAAAAAAAATATAGTTTTAATAAAATAAAAGTGGTTTAAAGTTTATATAATATTTCTCTCTTTTAGTATATTACATTATTTTAAATTTTACTTGAGCCCTTGAAATTTTGAATCTGGTGAAATAAAAAAGTACGATGAAATCTTTATATTTTTCAAAGGAAAATCAAAATATATCATTCCAAAGTCTCTCTGAGGCTTAGAATTGCTACTTTTATCTATCCTGTGCTTGTTTTATTGTTAAGTTGAATATTCTATTTTCATGGACCTAAAAATTGGATGAAATTTTATATATGTTAGAAATCAATAAAATAAAAATATGAATGATTGTACGGTGGATAATGTGAAGCAAATATCTCCATTGTCCATTTGATAAAAAAATATTCTATTTAGATGTTTTGAAACTATTCTATCTATTAGATGTTTTGAATCTTATTTCACATATCTTTTGTATAAATTTATTTGAAATTTTGTGGGGGATTTGTTTTAAGATTGATTTTTGTGAATTCTATAAAATTTAGATGTCTTGATTTTTTTTTTTAGCATTAAATTTATATATAGTTAAAACTTGATTTGCATCTGTGCGCTAGGAGAGTGGGGTGTTTCTTCCATTCATAAGGGGAAAATGTCTTAATTATGATATACATCTATCAACTTGGTTAATTCATGGACTTTGCTGCAACGCGTCTCAGAAAGCTTCATGCTCGTCATCGATGCCTGATTCGACGACCTATGCATCTAGACGAATGGAGTGCAACCCATGAAGGCCCCATGTTCCATTACTCTGAAATGCAGGTGGTGATGCAACAGACGGAGTCTTGAAGTGATGGAAAATGCAACTTTTAGGCTAGGGTTATTAGATATCAAAGCGATGTGAAGACCAATTGCTAGTTGAGCCATTTAGGGGGAGCGGGAGTTGCTTTGCACTGGTAATGGAGGGTTACATTTGGTGTGCTTATATTTTACCATGTCTGGTTTGTCGATGACGGATGACGACATATTAAGGTGACAAATTTTAGTGTTTCTAATATTGGTATTGGTTTTCCATTTTTGTTCTGGGGGTGATTGTTTCTGCTACATTCTTTAGGCTATAATCATATATTTACTTGACTTCTGTATACTTCTACCTCTGCATCACTATCGAGAGCCTATTTGGTTTTCACTGAGTATTCTTTCAGATATCTCTTGGTTTGGGATACTACTCTACAGTCCATATTGAGTATGCTTATTTTTATCACGTTGGAGATCTTCGACATTCTGGTTCTCTTTATCATTGCCATCTACATTCTATATTGTATCATTTGTGACTAGTTGGCATTCCGTAGAAGCAGACCGCATGCCTTGGTGGACTGATATTCTACAACTTATTTATCCCATATAAATTTGGGAACATGATTCCTACTTTGATACCACTCACTGCTCCATCCTCTGGTACAAATGGGTTGATTCATTCATTATATATAGACGATGTTGGGGTTGTGGCGTCCGATGTTGTAATCGTTGGTGGACCTGCATGGGATGTTCATGCTGTTTTTGTTATGCTTGATTCCCAAGTTTTGGAAGCACACATAGTGGGATTACTTTGGCTACATTAGCATTGGTTATTTCGACAATCCTTCTTTCACTGGATAATATGTTTTCCGACGTAATTCAAATTTTACATCTTGACTATCAGTATTGGCTGGGGTGATCTTTTTCCCCTGTACTAGTTTGTTCGAGGTGGGAGAGTTGGTAGAGTAGGTGGGACTGGCGAGTCCATTTACTTCTTAATTGGGATGTGGAACGACGACGACGTTGGAGAAGATTTTTTCTCCTTCGGTAATTGGTGATTTTTTGATATTTTCCATTTCGGGGTGGCCTGGTTTCAAAGAAAAATATATAGATTATATTTTGGATTGGTTTCCTGGGTGACCTCTGACTGCCACACTTATCTCCAAATAGTTATACATGGTGACAGAGGGGTGGTTGTGCATATGGATTCCACGAAGGTATGATCATGATCGAGGTATGTTCCCAGGGCGTTCCCGATGCGAATGAAGACTTCTTCACTCCAATACTGGAGGGGGAGACCAGGCAGACGAACCCACAAAGGCCCAGCCCCAATCTGCTCTCATTCAGGGTCGAAAAGAGGGCTCCATCTTTTTAACAACACCAACGCCATCTCAATGTGCCAATATCTAGCTAATATCAAATCCGTGTAATTCTCCTTAGCGAAATGTAGGGCAAACCATCCTCGGGGTAGAACTTGCACTTTAGGAAGTTCTTTAAGAACCCCTCCCCAAATCTCCTTCACCCAAAGGGTGAGCTGGGTTGCTGAATATGCACGCCCTCGAACATGCCCTATGAGAATGGTGTTCGCCATTTTGGCTGCCTCCCCAATAGCCGATGTCTCTCCAAACCGAATAGAAATGTCCCTGGATGTAGCTTTGACACACTTAGTTCTTTTCTTTCCCGAACACGGAGCTGAAGGGTGATCCGCTAAAGGGTCCGGGGAGCATTCCAGGGGAGTCGCCTTTGATGAACTGACCCTGACAGCAGGGTTCTCAAAACAACCTGAGGGAGAGTGGAGGAGAGCAGAAGGCCTGACCCTCGATGATTGTGGCGGTCCAGAAGATGTGGCAGCCAGGAATGAGGTGGTCGGTGGGTGCGGATGAAAGGATGGCGACGGGGGGATAACAGTCGACAGGGAACAGAGTGTCCCTGGAGACAGAGGTGGGAGATCCTAGCCAGGGGGATCGAGAGGGGAGGAACCTTCAGGCAGGCGAGAGGGGGGGGGACCAGGATAGTAACCACCGGAGAGGGATGCGTCGATGGAAACGGTGAATGGCTAGGGCCAGCAGACGACGAAATGAAAGAAGGGCGATAAAAAATTACCTGAGATTGAAGTGGGTCATCAGAATTGTCAACCTCCTCCTCCGTTTCCATAACATCACCGACAGTATCCGAGGCCATATTGAAACCGACAGATGGGGCCTGAAAAGCCGGGCCAGGTAAATAGGTAGATCAGGTGCGCGGTTAGTCCTCAGGCGATAGAGAGAGGGTTTTCAGAAACCCTAACCAAAACCCTCGCGGGCAGCTGCAGAGCACGCCATCATTGACAGTAGCTCTTGTTGTTAAAATCTTATAAGCAACATTGTTGTCGCGGGATTATATGCCCTTATAACTATGGTGTTTCCATTTATTTCTTGTAGGCATTTGTGCCATTTTATATCTTTAATTTCTTATAGTAATTATTATTTTTTATATGTATACATTAAGATCCGCATGTTATTTGTAAAATTTTAATATGATTTATCAATTGTCTATTTTTTTTTTTTTGCCAATTTCTAATTTCCATGTGGTGGACTAGCCTCTCCCAAGGTATTATGCCACATATCTAGTGAGCATGGGCCACACCGTATGCCCGAGTCGACAGTCTGCTGAAGTATCGACTTAGCGTCTATCGTGGCCCAGATAAAGGCCTCGTTGGCAGATGACTCAGAGAGATGGCCCACTATCTGGCGGAGGGTTGAAGGGTCTCAATAGAATATTGTAAAAGGGCATGTGACAACAATTAATGTAAGCAGATCTGGTAAATGTGTAGCAATGACATAGGATAAGAATAGAAATGAATCAGGAAGGCCTCGGGAAGTGTAAATAATGTCAACCGAGGGAGAAGACTCATGTGCAAAATAAACCACAAATAGCCCGGATAGCAGAGCGCCGTCAGTACAGCGTCCAGAAATGGATAAAAGTCTGAAGCTGACACGGGGGAATTAAGGTGTTGTAAGAAACTGGTAACCAATGCAGCTAGAGTGAATGGGAATCTGTCCGGCCAACATTTGGGGAGATATGGAGATGATCTCAGAGCCAACTAGTTCCCACGGATTAGAGCAGCATGTCGGAGAAAGGGTACACCGGAAGAAAGGAGACAAAATCCGGTACCAGGAGAGAAGAATCCAACCAAGAACCAGAGCTGAAGGTGAATGTGAGGTTAGCAGCGATCTAGCTACAGCAGCAACAGTAGCAACCCAAGAAACAGAACCAGATATTACAAATTTTAAAACCAAATTCTTGCAAGCGTTGGAGATGAAACATAAAGATGGCCAACGGGCTCTAATAAGAACAAGGAAGCTAAGTAGCAATCCTGGTCTATCTATAGCAAGAGTTGGAAGAGGATTCAAAGACAGAAGGCATATGGCCTTCACAAAACACATATATAAAGAGAGTGCGACAAAGTGCAGAGTAAAATTATAAACTTTTAAGACCATAAATTAAAATCAAATGTTCAGAACAAGGCTATGTTACCAGAAACGAGAAACGGGAAACTGAACGGGAAACGATAACGGTACGAGAAAAGAAGTTTGGAGGTTTCGCATATAAGAAACGAGGAGAGAGAAAAACACCATATTAAAGGTGAACAATACAAGCAAAGCATTAATCATAAACCTGCAATGTTTCTGCTCATGAAATTGTAAAAAAACAATTGTAAATACTAATTTAATTTTAAGAAAGTGATAATTTTGTAGATCCAACAACTGATAAGAGTTTTGACTTTTTCCCTGTGGGATATGAGAGAAATATCAAGATAATGCAGTACTTCCCGGAGCAGTAAATTTGCAAACAAGACAACAAGTGTCAGACTATATTGATCACTTTTATCAGCAAACATAAAGTTGAAAAATTGTAAAGATGAACAGCAAGTTGTACTTAAATATATCAGCAGGCTCAGCACAGCGATTGAGAGGGAACTAGGGCAGTTCACAATCTGAATGCTAGAGGATGCCTATAATAAAACAATAGCCATTGAAGCCAGGCAAATTTGTGACTTTTTAATGGCGATATTATGTTGGCTTAGAAAACTCATGAAATATTGTAATGTTGTCTATATTTTGGCCACAATGGTCAAAATTTCAGTACTATTTCTAACTATAAGAAAGACCAATACTTATATCAGTCAGAATCATTTTAACGGAGTACATATACATGCATTGATATGGACGATAGAATAGAGGTTTCATTAAATTAGACTATCTGGAAAAATAAATTTAACTGCAAGTCTATCCGGAAATGGCGAGAAGAAAATGTTTGGTTTCGCGGGAAACTGTTTCTTGGCAGTGAAAACGAAAACAGCCATTGCAGACGGCGTTTCTAGTATGGTTGTAGTTTCTTCGAAGGTTTCTGCCAGAAACGGTGGACATCGTCCCGTTTCTGGTAACTAGGGAACAAGGTATAACAGAGGATGAGAAAGGAAAAAAAAGGATTTAATGGCGTTAATTTGTAACCTGCCCAGAAACATAATGATATCTTGGGGAAAATAATATACTTGCTATAACATCTGAAACCGGTTTGTGCCTATATCCCCTTATGACAATTCTACAGGAACCCACATGAGAGAGCCATTGTACATGCAGAACAAATTGAAGTGGCACCTTGGCAAGATAACCATGTAATACTATATTCACCATGTAATCCTCGTAGAGGACACTGATAAGCCCAGTGGCCAAGCCTCTCAAGAACCAAATACCCATGCGTTCTGTCACAAAAATCCCCTCCGAAAGCTCATTTGTCAATACAGAGCACGAGAAAAATCAATATGTATGAATAGAGGCAGCCATTAGAAACTTTGTTTGGTTTAATAGCTAATTAATTTCCTCGTACTATGAGTAGCTAATGAATAGTCAAACCATCCTCCTTCAACTACAATGCTAATATGATCTATTGGCATGTGCTTTCCAGCATCAACAGAACTCTCATAATTACTTAGAAACTCCGCCTTACCATTGGCCTTCACTTGCTAGTGCTCCTTTGAATCTGAAGGGCTACATCCAGGAGGACTTGAAGCATTGTGTGGGCATTAAGGTGAAGCTGGAAGGCACTCAGAAACTTGTCGTGCTGTCCATGCCCCAACGGAGCAATTTTGATCAGCCTGGTCACAGATCTAATGATGTTATACAATACATAGTTACCAAATTCGGTCGAATTGCGCTTAAAGAATTCAAAAATTTGGCAATTCAGTGCGATTCGGCCACTTATACGCTAAAATTCAATTTAGACACATCAGAGTCTCCCAAATTTATTTTTTTAATTTTCTTTTATTTATGTTTTTCAAGAAGTCGTCCTCCATTTTTTTAGATATTAAACGGTTGAACGT
>APFE030509521.1:0-15007 GCA_000404065.3 Pinus taeda | reverse complement strand
TGAAATATTGATGTCCAAGTTGGTGAGATATTTATTTCATACAACTCACATAATTGTTATTATTTCTTTTTAAAGACTGCAATGATTGGAACATGGCACTATCATCATTATTGATGTTAGTTGGATCATGATAATTTTTTGTTTAAGCTCTGTCAATTTTATTTCCAAGATGACATGTTTGTAGCCTATCTAGTTTATCTTTATGATATTTTATAATATTTGCATGATAGTTTTTATTTCCAATTCTACCTATTTGTTATAGTGCTTCATAGTACACATGACTTAGACTTATTTCAAATCGCAGTATGTTAAAAGTTCTCAGCATTGTTTCTGAGTTACATCGTATCATGAATGTGGACGTTGTAGCTAGAGACCAAATGACGATCTCCACCTTTAGCATTTTTCTTAACTAAACAAAGGAAACTACAAAACCATCAATATTTTACTTGTTATAGGGAAATTCTATTTTTTATGTATTTTTTCCAATTTGTTATTTCTTTATAGTTTCCTATAAAACTGAAGTATATATGTCTTGTTATGCACCTAATTGAAAATGGATAATTTTGAACTACTACATTGCGAAATTTGTGTGGAATGATAAGTCAAAGGCATGAGATCCTATATTCATTGTCTAAAAGATAATGAATTATTTCAAATTCACTGTCACCATATTTGTTATTGAACATGGGAATTCTGTAGAGGTTGGTCATGGCTGTAACTGTTTTTTCTTCAACAATAAATAAGTCAATTTGTTCATATGAGGTGTTCCTTTGTTACCAAAAGCCAAAATCCATGATAGGGTCTCTTTTGTAGAGAAATGGTTCAAAGTGGCCATTTATAAGATCCTCATCATGTCATAATATGTCATAAGTATTTTTTGTGATTTTTGAATTAAAGTACAAATAATTTTTCATTTTTGGTTTGGACCAAACGTTAATTGGAAT
This sequence comes from Pinus taeda, assembly GCA_000404065.3. Classification (NCBI taxonomy): domain Eukaryota; kingdom Viridiplantae; phylum Streptophyta; class Pinopsida; order Pinales; family Pinaceae; genus Pinus; species Pinus taeda. The sequence continues at coordinate 14,063 of APFE030509521.1, read as the reverse complement.
TTTCAACCAATTTGATAACCAATCTATACAAAAATGTCTCCCCATAGTCATGTAGATTCTACTGATATAGCAATTGATGTTGATTTAAACATTTTTTCTAAATATAATTCACAATTGCTAATAATTCACAATTGCTAATATTGTGCATTTTTGTTAATGACTCTTCATGGAGTTCATGTTGATAAGTCGTATAGTTGCCCTGTTTTGTTCTTCTAGCAATTTTCTGAAATACATGATTGTCTATTTTCTTAATTCTACTAATGTGTATTAAAACTGTAGTAAACTTTGTAAACTATTAAACAAACCGTCTCCAATCAAATATGATAAATTATTTTCTTGAAATAAGTTATGCCTTTCTAAGACAAATGCCATTTTTTCATTTTGAGATGAACTACACATGGTGATTCGTAGTGGTTCAATGCAATTATAAATGGTAGTATGAAAATAAGAATTTTGAAAATGGAATTCTATATAGAATATAAAGTAAGTGAAATCAAGATGCAAGATTAAAAGGTAGAGAAAAAAACATTTGGAGAGCATGGATCTTGTGTACTTCTAAAATTGAAATTACGAGTGTCTACTCATTTCTTCTAACAAAAGACATGGAAAACAAGAAATATGAATTATTAGTATATAAATTTAAAAGAATATATGCATAGGCATTAAAATAAAATCATGTTATTCCCATTATTTTTTGATAAAGTCGACATTACACATATTTATTTAAGACTCTTAGTAACACTAATAAATAAATTTTAAGCATACTTATATTATGAAGTGTAATGTTTGAGGAACTTTTTTAAACGATTATCATTATTATTATGTTCTACATATTAAGATATGTAACTTATACTAACAAATAACTAGTAATCTTAGATTTCAATTTTGGTGACATATATTCCAATCACTATTCCATAAACAAAAATATTTAATATTTTATACAAAAATAACTAACATAATAAATAAAATAATTTTAATAAATATATATTTTTAAAATTTTAAGAATATCTTTATCTTTTCTAAGATGGAAACATATGCAACTTCCGTGTTGTACAACTTAGTATTAATGTTGCTTTTTAGTTTTAACACTACAACCATATGAAATTCTTTTTAAAATCATTTTTCATGTTCAAAAATGTGCCATATTGGTGAAAGGAAATTGTTTAATTAACGCATACATGTCTATGTCAGGATCCAATACTTCTCTATCAGAAAACTAAATATCTAATCTAATAAATGACCACCTTCAGCACTAAAAGAGAAAATATAATATGTATGTTATAACTATAAATTTCTGGAAGCAACCCTAGTTGTGGACTTCAAAAAAATATATGCAATGTGAATTAGTAACTCTAGTTTAAGCCTGAGTAGTAGACCCTCTAAAACACTCCTTTCACATAGAACCTCCTTATCATATCCCAGGATTCTTAAAAATATAGTCACATTTACTAATTTTCACATGTTGGCTTTTGAAAAGGTTCACTTTGATAAATGGGAGAAACTCAAAAGATCTTCTGTTTGGACCAAATATGGAGGAGAGGGGGACCTTCCCATGGTACATATGGATTCTATGCACATCAAGAGATGGTTTGGAATTTATTTATATTTAATTTTATAATTTATTTAAATTATTTAATATAAAATCTAAATTAATTTGATTAAAAATTATTGTTTTCTCTCTATTTAATTTTAGATTTAGTTTTAACTTATATTCAATTCAATTATATATATATATATATAAAATTAATAAAAAATTAATAAATAATCAATTTTAAGTATTTAAAAAAATAAAATGTATACAATAAAAACAACTTAATAAATAATCAATTTAGTATTAAAAAAATAAATGTAATACAATAAAAAAACTAAAACGTTAAATAAATGAATTTAATTCAAACAGACTTCGAAATCGTAGTTCTCATGGTCGCTGTCAACTGCCACGTGGAGGAGAATCTTAACCCCTAATACAATACAAAGACGGTCGAAAAAGTTGGAGAAACTCGTATTCGATGAGGAACTCTATCTTTGTGAAAAATCTCATCCGTTCTAACTGTTTAAAATATTGATATAATTGAGTCAGACATATCTTCAGGAAAATCCTAATGTTTTTCAAATAAAAAAAATACATTTTAATTTTAAAAAATATAAACATAAAAACTAAATTTAGGTTACTTATTTCCAACCAGATGACCAGTTTGTTTATATATATATATATGAGAGGACATATATTTGAAATGGGACTGTATGATGGACTTGCATAGACTGCACACACTATGCGCATGAATACGTTTAGCAGTACATTCACAAAAATCCACAACAAGGAAAAACTAAATCATCACTCTTTTCTAACTGACGTGATACTACTGATAACTGAAGTGAAAATATACCTTAAATCTGTAATCATTGACCATCGATGTTGTTAAATAATTTCACACATAAATAATTTGGACCACCCAAATAAAAAAATTCATCCAAATAATTTCACGCAATCACAATCAATGCATTAAAGGGCAAGTAATCTGGCTGATTAAACAACACCTTGACCTCCTAGGATCTGCGAGTGCAAATAATCTAGCTGAATAGACAACACAAACTCCTAGGATCTGAACTGCACGTTGAATCCACTCCAATATTTATGTAAGGGAGCTCACCTTAATTGGTATAACACATCAATAAGTGAATATTGTGTCAACACTACCTGTCAACATAACCTGTCGACACTACGGTCATGCTGTCCTCCGTATATTATATAATTAAAAATAATAAATAATAAAAACAGATAACAATTTTCTAGTATGCTTGTTTCTTTCTATTCCAAAACATTAATGCCTATGGGCGCTACAGGTCTATATTTATTTTAAAAAGAGAGAAAGAAAATATACTCTTTTCCATGAGCTAAGTCCATCATGTGCCCCTTTATTTAGTTACATCCATTTATTATAAAAAAATTACCTCGTGCAGTGGAGCAACTGACTTTGATGGCCCGCATTCAGAATTTATAAATATGACTTTACATCTTGGCAAGAGCTAACCAGCTTGCCATAGGGCATTAAATGTCCATATGGAGGCTGGCTATAGCATGTATGTCAAAATGGTCATGCGCGCATGCATGGTTCTTCCGATCAGTTTCCGACGTCGCGGATCATGCTTGTTCACCGGGACCCATTCCCTCGCGCCGCGCCAATTAACCACCGTATCCGGGAACGCGGGACCCATTTTCAAACAACCATTTCATTTTCGAAAACTCTCTCCCGGTTCTAACCTGCTCTACGTATCCTCTGCAACCATCTGCGCATGCTCTGCAACCGTCTATGCATCCTCTGCGCATCATCTGCAACAGTCTGCGCATCATCTGCACCCACCTCGCAGGCAGGTTAGCGAATAACTTTCATTTCCCATTCCAAAGAAAGAGTTGTTTAGACTCTGTTTTTTATCCATTTTGTTTCTGTGATAGAAGATAGGACTATCATGAGCTGACTACTGAACTGCATTTGAATTGCTCTCGAAATTACAAGGATTTGGGTTATCTTCAATCATGATGCAACCATGCAAAGGGAAAGAGTTGTTTGGAGTCTGATTTGACCCATTTTGTTTGTCTCATAAACAGATACGAATGCCATGGGATGACTACTGAGCTGCATTTAATAGATCAGGAAAAAAATTAAGTAAGAGGGAGTCGTGTAAAGTTTATGCAAAATGCATTTGCTCAAATTTGGTAAAACAAATCTGCCGAATAAGAAATGCACTTGTTGAGCTCTCAGATCTATTAGAATAATTGCTAGGAAAAACCCTGGGTTAATTGGGAAGTGCTATAGAAATTAGGAAAGCAATTCGTAATTTCAGGATAATTAGGAGACACTCAAGCCCTAGGGCTGTTGGGAATGGTTAAAAGATTCTGAATGCAGATAAACTGTCAAATTTTAATGTAGTCTAGGTAATCTAAGGATCGTGAAGCCGTGAATTAAAATTGTGCTATAATCTAAGGATCGTGATGCCATGAATTAAAGTGAAGCCGTGAATTAAAATTGTGCTCAGTTTTTTGATGACGGTTTGAACGAATAGCTTTAAGGAAATATGTGTTTTCTGCACAAATTAAAGGTTTTGCTGTAAATTCTGTTACTCCTCCCAATTTTTATTTTTATATTTTTAGGTGGATCCACTAGCGTTCAAGCAATTATTCTTCATTTGTCAATTAATGCTTTGAAAGTTTCAAATTCTGTAATAATCATGGTTGTTTAGTCCTTCTGTTTGGAAGCTTAATATTCGACAATAACTTTAAAATTTATATAAATCTTCTTTTTCTTGTTCCCTTAATCTGTAATAATTTCTGTGCGCAGCCCTGTGATGTTGAATCCCTCGCCAGAATACTAGCTATGTTAGGGCATTGTACTCATTTTATAGCTACCAGCCTTGTTTAAAGTATTGATTAAAGAGTACTCTAAAATGCGTTTTACTTGTTCTTGATTAAAATGATCACCCACATACAGCTTCACGATCCTTAGATTAAGTGAAATTTAGCTTCTTTCAATTACCGTTACCAATAATCACCACAAGAACAGTTCCCATCTTTGAAATGATGGAAACGGCTGGTATCCCTCATAACAATTTCTCGGGTAACTATCTTTGAGATGTACTTGCTGGCAGAGTGACAGTCATCGCACACCTTGTAGCCAACCTTTCAATACAGCTCCTTCACTTTTCTTGCCAGATTTGGTGTCTGCATAGATTGATTACACTTTAGTTAAGCGTTAAGAAACAATGTGGCAGTGAATTAGTCACAAGAATTTGAACTTTGCAGCAAGTAATCATTAAATTTCAAGACAAGCACATGTGAGAAGACCACCAAGCAGCAAGCACAGTCATCCAATCAAGGAGAAGTGAGACTCCCCCAACCAAAGGCCTCCAAGGAACCAGCAGCGAATCCCATAAATGTGATGAAAATTACAAAGCGGAACCTCATACAATATGAGGTGTAATAGGTTTAATGTTCAGTTCTTACTTTCCAGCCCAAATATTGCCAACTATTTTCAATGTGACCTCTCTTACTAAATCTTTTAAAGATGGTACACCTCTTACAATCTGCATGCTTCATGAATTTTTCCTATAGCGTTTCCTTTTTGCCAACCAGCATACAAAAAAATATACATGGCATCTCCAAATGCTTTAACAGAAACAGAATGTTGTACCCAGTCTTGGCTTCAAATGAGATACTGGCAGTGCATATAAGATCGCTGTCACGCAACATACATCTACACTCTACAGCTTCTTTCAATTACCGTTACCAATAATCACCACAAGAACAGTTCCCATCTTTGAAATGATGGAAACGGCTGGTATCCCTCATAACAATTTCTCGGCTAACTATCTTTGAGATGTACTTGCTGGCAGAGTGATAGTCATCGCACACCTTCTATAATCTTTTTAGAAATATGGGTACAAGGATTAGAGGGGAGAAATGAAAATATACCTGGAAGCTGCCATGGATCATATTTGTAGAGATCATCTATTATAGGAACAGGGATCATCTGAACAGGGATTTTCTTTGCAACATATATTGCATGTTATTATGTTTCTTTCAACAATGTATTGAATATACCAAGATGAAGCATTTGAAAGTCTATAATACTGTTTTGTGCATGGGTAGGAAATATTGAAGGGTCTTGAGTGTAAATTTACACAGTACAAAAAATTGCATTTCAACTGGTGTTCAATATTTATAGCATGAATTGTTGCTCATATGTTTAGTCAATATTCGTGTTCCCTCATTTGTATAGGGATTTGAAGAATGAAGAAGTGGGACTTGATCAATGAGTTGGAGGTTGAGGACCCAGAAGGAATGATAGAGTTTTCAGCGGAAGATTTGACATGGATAGAAGTAGCAGGAGACCAAGTCGCGATTATTCCATATTGTCGACTTGAGGATTTTATAAGTGGAGAGCAAATGAGGGAAAGTGCACCTACTCGATTTGTTGCTAAAACTCGACGAATTAAAGATGTGAAGGATATCAAGAGGACAAATTCTTCAACATATCTAGAATATGTTGTGTGAGTCTCTCTCTCTCTCTCTCTCTCTCTCTCTCTCTATCTATCTATCTATATATATATAATTTTGATTTTAAGTTCATTATGTCGAACACGCATAAATATTTTATTTAATTTTTGGTAAATTCTTGATCACAGATATTGGTGTGCCTATGGTCCAAATCATGTACAATCCAGCAATGTAGCTGAACCTGGATCTACAACTAAAAAACGTCTTCCACGTCACAGCATCAAAGTTGGTTGTCAATGTCACTTTATTATGCGACGACTTGCTCTTAGACCAAATGATGTTGTTCTAATATATACAGCATGCAAACATATTGATGACAAAAATGTGGTTTGTCATGGAAATGAGGCAAATGGCATGCCGCAGAAATTCAATTTTGCGCCGCATTTAACAGAGCATATACGAACTATTGTTGAAGATTTGGTTCGTGATGGTTTTAATGCTACGATGATCTCGGAAAAATTTATCTTTGATTTAAGGTATGGATCTGGTGAGTTGTTCACAGGGGCACCTCGAGATTCTTTCATGACAAGAAAAGATGTGTCAAACATGTACAATAATATCAAGAGGCGGGAGTATGTGAAGCATGAAAGTGATCCAATGAGTGTGGTTTGTTGGGTTAGTGAGTGCCCAGAGAGTTTTTTCTTCTACCAACAACATGATGTTGTTAAAAACATCCCTTTCATTATAAGCATACAAACTAAGTGGATGCTTTCAATGATGGTGAAATACTCACACAACAACATGTTATCAATGGACTCCACTTTTAGCACTAACAAATATGGGGTAAACATATTTACCAAAACTTCATTTATTCAACTTTATTTCAATGTCGTCCTCTTATATGCTTATAATCTTGTTTTCTTATTGTAATGCAGTATCAACTGTACACCATAATGGCTTTTGATGATCATCACAATGGGATTCCAGTGGCATGGGTCATATCATCACGAAATGGTACTCTTGATATTTGTAAATGGATGTCACAATTATTTGCAAATGGTAAAAAGGAAAACCCAGATTGGCATGTCCGAGCTGTGATCACAGATGATGCAGCAGCAGAAATCGAGGCATTAAGGTGAAACAGTTTTTTCTTTTTAGAAGATATAAAAAGCAATAATGTTCAAGGATATTCTCTTATAATGTTATATTATTTCAGGACTTGCACAAATTGTACACTATTATTGTGTGTATGGCATGTCCGTAGAACGTGGTTGAAAAATGTCGGAACTAAAGTCAGGGGAAAGGAAAATAAAGTCTGTATCTTCCGTGCTCTAGGATTAATCATGCATTCGTGTAAAGATGATGCATCTGTGCAACATGAAATTCAAAGTTTCTTTGATGAATTCAAAGAAGAAACTGTGTTTTTGGATTATTTTGCAACCAACTGGTTGAACAACAACAAATTATGTAAGTTTCTTAAAGTTGCATTTTATCAGTTTATTTTGTAATTGACCATTTTCTATTGTTTCTTCACATTTAATATATGTTTTTATTCCAGATATGTGGGCAAAAGCATATAGGGACTTCCCACATTCCAACCAGGATACTAATAATGCTATCGAATCTTATCACCGGTATCTAAAGCAAAGGTACCTTTGTGAGAAGAACAATGCGTCCCATAGAAGGGTGGATTGGTTGTTGCACCTGTTATTAAAAAAGGTTGAGTTGTATTACATTCACATGCAACGTCTAAAAAATGTTGGTTTTGTCCGAGCTTCAAAAACTGAGCAACAAATAAATTTAAGTAAGTGCAAAGCAAAGAATATCCCAGATGAAGATTGTATGGCTGATGGAAACAAGGAAAGTGAGTATTTGGTTCGTAGCCAAACTATGGCAACTCGTGATACATGGTATCATGTCATCTATAAAGGGTTGAACCTAAACTTTTGTAATTGCAAATGGGCCCTAAATGGCAATATTTGTAAGCATATTTTGAAAGTTGAGATGGTAGTGACTAGCAATGTTTCGGGGGGCAATGAATTGCCTAATGTCTCTAGGTCTATTACAGAAAGACCTGGCTATTTACTTGATTTAAATGAATCGTTTGTAATGACCCCAGAAATTGAATTGAACCTTCCAGCTTCTCCTTCCACTGATTCAACCATTGTAAGGCCAGATAGCGCCCTAACAATCGATGAGGAAATTAAACTTGTGATGTCATCAACTCATAAGAGATTGAGGGGTTTATTACAAATAACACCCACGACTTTGGAGTAGGCATATGCACTAAATCAATTGGTAAAAAATGTAAGCCAAGAGTACAATAATAAGAAATTTGAAGTTGTAACTCCATCCAAGGTCACTACCAAGAGGCGACATAGTTTCTTGAGCCCAACCAAAAAAAGGGGGCAAAGTGTTCCTACGTTGAAATCAAGAAAAGATGGACCATAGTTTCTAAAGGTTGGACGGTGTCGTGGAAGGAAAAGAAGCATGAACGAACAATTGGAGATTTCTTCTACAAAATAAATCAATCTGGACCACACATCTAGAAGGGTACAAGGTTGTATTTTACAAAATACTGGTATGGAAATATCAATTGATGTATCATTTTATGTGAAATTCAAAATATCATTATCTTCATCGCCTTCAATGCAATTGCATAACAATGTGTTTTTTTTTGTTACAGCTGAAGTTTCCACATCTCAACATACTTCAAGTTGTCAAGTTCGTTTATTTCATGAGAATAATGTGGATCCAAATATGGGGGGTTCATTGATTCCTTTTCCATTTGATTCATCACGTCCACCTCTCCCGTTTGATCATCGAACCCCCTGGTTGTTTCCACCAATTGCACCAAATTCATTCATTGGGTAGTCTACCTCAACCCATAACATTTCGGTTCCACACCCTAGGGTGATGCCCCCTATTGTACAACCAGTTGGATTGTATCACCACTTGCACTCTATACAGGAAATAACGGGTGAAGAGAACAATCAAAGTGCCAGCAATCAACGGACCGATGAAAAATATTCGAGCTGATGAGTATTCATGGATATAATATGGGCATAACCCTATAAAGGGCTCTCCTAATCCAAGAACATGTTGTGTGCATGATGGGTTGAAAATGTTTTTGGATATGTACAACATTATCTAATTTCAATTTTGTACGGTTATTGTATTGAGCTATTGAAATCTTTTTGTTGAAATCTTTTTGTTAGATCAATATTGTTTGTGTATTTCTTATTGAGTTTTTTCAAAGAGCCTTGATGTAAATTTTATGGAAAATTATTTATTAAATTTTCTGAAGAAAGAAAAAGAGGAAAAGTTTATAAATCATGATACTACAGTCGTATTAGAGCTAGTTTTCCTGACAGCCTAAGGGTTTTGCTTGTTAGAATTGTTGGACCGAATTTATAAATTGCAGGTGTTGGAGAAAGAAACTTAATTTCAAGGAGAAGTTTTGAAATCAAGATTGATACCTAATTGTTAGGAAGATCGAGATTGTAGTTTTTATGATTTTTTTGGAGCATCTCTATATGAGTTTCTTTGCTTATTCAGACCAAATTCACAAGAGGTTGAATTCTTCATTCTATTTATAAAAGAAAAAATTCATTGGGACATAATATTTATATATTTTCTTGAGGCAGGAATCAATGTCCACAAGCTGAGTCAAATCTTTTGTTGAATGGGTTGAAAGATAATTTTTGTAGGGAAAATATTTTGGCCTAATTATTTATTGAAAGGTTGTTGCTTGGATTTAAAAGAAAATAAAAATAAAAATAATTTCAGCTAAAATTTTAATTAAGGGGGACAGAATATTATTTAAAGGCCCAAATATTTTATTCTTTATAAGGCCAAGAGTAAACCATTCTCAATTGTAGAGAATTATTTGGTCAAGTCACTCATATTATCATAATAAATGTGATTCCAATGCTAAACCTAAAATGTCACAAGGAGGTCACTAGAAAAATTCAGAACAATAGGTTGATTTCTCAAAGTTTGTGGTCATCTTCAGGCTAGGTTATTATTCTAATTACAGGATGAATTCTATTCACTGATATTGGCTGAGTGTTTACCTTTCTGTTGGATGATTTTATTGATGGAGGGGAATGTTTTATACCTTGCTAACTAAGAATATACATTTGAGGTTGTGTTGAATACATAAATGGGGTGAGTTCCTTACTGTAGCTTTCTGAGGCTACTAAGATTTAATGTTGAAGCAAACTTTGCATTCAAGACTCATTTGGTTGTATATATATACCAATTTTTTCTGCCCATTATGTTTCATTTTTGCATTTGTTGAGTCTATGAAGGGACAATGTGTTCCTAGAAGATTGTTGGTATTTTCTGAAGTTACGTTTTAATGAGAAGTGGTGTTCTAAGACTATGTGTGCTTGTTGAACTTAATAGAGTCACCATATCATTATTCTAAAGCATTATCTTAGTATTTGTGCCAAAATTATATGTGTGTTTGAATAAGAACCAAGTAAGACACCTACAACACATTGCCTGCAAACCATTTGACAATATGTCATAGTGAACCATAACTATATAAACTCATAAATTTTTGTGGCTTTTCAAGTTGCTTTGGGAAGGAAATTTTAATAGCACATGCCAAAATTATAATTGAAATGTATGTTTAACAAGTTGATTGTGAGATAAGTGTCCTTGAAAGTAATTGTGAACCTGTTGATATCTTGCAATACGAAGTGATTTAATTGTTGGCCAAATTAATCTTGGGAGGTCAAGTTCACTTCATCCTGAGCCTCAACATATTTTCCCTATATGTTTCACATAGCTTGAGATATGGTGTTGGTACAATGTGTTATTGCAGAAACCAAATGAAGCTTATGAGAATGGTTAAGGGTTTTGTTTTATATCCATGCAGTACTTTCCCAGTGTAAAAAAGAATTCAATAACACCCTCTGCATTAATCAAATTCTATCGAGCTAATGCATTGATTTCCAGGGTGTAGCGCATGTGTGGTTGAAGCAATTTGAATATGGGGTGCATAGCACTTAGATGCCTATGTGCTGAAATAACATAGGGCTCCATGGCAGCATGCGTCTGCAACCGTAGACATTCCATTGAGTTGTCGTAGGATATGGTCTTCTTTTATTGCTGACTCTAGCGATCCATAGATTTCAGGATCCAGTTTGCTCTTTGGAGGGAACACCTGTACCATTTACCAATTACACTTCATATCAGAATACCTTGGAAAAACTATCATTAATTCTCAGATTCTTGGGTGGGGTCAAGGTCATATATCAAAAAAGATGGGAAAGAAGGAAAACAAACCTTTAGCAGCTCAATGCTAACGGGATTTACACCTACCAATGTTTGGCGAGCAAATTCATTATCCCTCAGCCATGCAAATCTATCCTCTACATTTCAAAAGCATCTAGTTTAGAAAACTATAACACAACAACTGGATACAATTCCATAATAATACTGATAATACTGGAAACTAGAACCTCACTATCCTGTTTAAGAAATATTCAAAAACAGGTGAACTACAACTTACTTGAGATGATGCTTGGTGTGTCGTATCGCAATAGCCCCTCGCTGGTTTCTCTGAACCGATTCACTATCTTTGGCATGTTCTTTAAGAGTTCATTTTTAAGCTCAAACTCTAATTTGAAACCCTCTTTATATAGACGGTCTATTTCAGAGAAGCATTGAAATTCCTTATTTGGATCTGTTAAACTGGCAATAAGGGATGGTATCAAATTATGTAGTAATGCTTTCAGACGTCCTGCAGCAAATGCATCCTGCTTCATCTCCTCAAATGTTTCATCACGAGGTACATAGAGAGGAATAGGTTCTTCTACTCTGCTTTCTGCTAATGGATCTGTTCAGATGCAAGAAGAAATAATGTTAATGTCAATAAATCTGAACTATTGACTGGTGGAAACTGTTATAAATTATGCATAGAGAGAGAACAAAGCTCAATAGGAGCAAACTATGGCAATATGGATGTAAGTTGTAACTGCATGTTAAGACTAAACTTAACTTCATTATATGGTAACGGTTATGAAACAAGTTATGTTTTTTTTATTAGCTAGACCCAATGGATTTAAGATCAGTGAACTTTACACCAGGAGTGCCTTAAATGTACACTATTGCTGACTGTTCCATGCCCTGTGGGCTTCAAAACAAATTATGTTCTTTGAGACTTCAAATTGATTTAATTCTGATGCATTGCCGTGCTATTAATGGGCATAATTCAGAACAGCAGTGAGAAGAATTTGAATGAAGTTGCAATTTCAAAGTAATTTACTGGCATCAATCCAATTTCAGGAGAAAAAAATTCATTGGAATAGAAAATCCTTGAGCTCGTTTTATATAAACCCTATACTTAATATGACAATGCAAGAAATCATACTTTATAAGATTAATGCAAGACCCCAACCATCAGTCAGAAAGTGGCCTAAGACCTCACCTGTTTCTGTTGCAGAACGACCAGTGCGACAACGTCTTGGATAGGGAATATCCTCACCACCAAGAACTGGTCTAGCGAGATCCTTGGTTTTGTCTGGGTTCCCCAGATCATTGTAAACATCATACTCATATATTCGATCTGAATGTTTGCGTGTGCCTTTACCATCACCACGAAGATTTTGCAGTTCTTCCTGCCGAAGCTGCTTCAGGCCTTCTGGGGTCTGTGATGGTAAATAGGGCTGTTCCAACATACAGGCAATCCAAAATTACTATGTAATGCTCTTAATAATCCCTTTGGTAAGCTTACTTTCACCAAACAATTTCAGTCAATAATGCCACCTCTACAACAGAAGATAGTTTCAAGAGAAATAAAAGATTTGCCAATATACCTTATTGCAAAAGAAGATCCTTTTCTCGGTATTATCCTTCTGAGGTTGCACCCAAGAATTGCATGGAAAGTAGACCGGCCCACCAATGAATCCTTCAAGAACAATGTTCTCCAAAAGGAACTCCTTTTGATGCTGATTAGTAACTATTATCGCTCCCGGCTGGCCAAAATCAGAGCTAATGGTAAAAGTTGCAGTGTAATGTACTTTCTCTGCCCGAACCGCAGATTTTTGTAGCCAACCTTTCAATACAGCTTCTTCACTTTTCTTGCCAGATTTGGTGTCTGCATAGAATGATTACACTTTAGTTAAGCGTTAAGAAACAATGTGGCAGTGAATTAGTCACAAGAATTTGAACTTTGCAGCAAGTAATCATTGACTTTCAGAAATTCAAAACTGAATTCATATTTGCAGGGCAAAGAACCAGAGATGGAAATCAGACACCCCAAAATAACCATTGTACAGGCTGTAACCCAACCATGTCCCATGATTGAAGTTAATCAAGCAAAGAGGTAAAATCCCTCAGCTTCAAAACGCTTACGTTTTAGGCTAAGACCTCTACAAAAGTTTGAACTTTGCAACAAGTTATCATTAACTTTGAGTAATTCAAAACTGAATTCATATTTGCAGGGCAAGAAGACAGAGATGGAATTCAGACACCGCAAAGGTAAAGATTGTGCAGGCTGTAGCCCAGCCCAACCATGTCCCATGATTGAAGTTAATCGATTGAATAAATTACACAAGTAAAGAGCTAAAACCCTACAAATGACCCGTTAGATTAAAACCCTTCCCATCTCTCATTAGCAAAGACCAGGCCTACTCTGTTAAATTCAGTCAGTCATCTACTCCGTCAGCAACAATTGCAATAAATTCAAACCCAGATCGTGGGGGGCATTACATATGATATTTACACCCATATTTCACTTACAAACCAGACAAAACAGCCATGTGTCATATAAAGTGGAGCAGACCACAGTGAGAATAGAACCCTGGTGAACCACTTAGCACTCCATCAAACTCAAGATTTGAACAGTCGCCCCCATGGACAACTATTTCAACACATTGAAACCCAGTTTACGGGGGCTATGCATTATCGTATGCACAGCTAAATTTCACTTATAACCCACATACAGCAGATTTTGTCTAGCCTCAAACCCAAATTTAAATTTCCGAGGACACCCAATATAGCCCGAATTAGAGTTCAGATCACCTTAAAGGTTCTAGGCATTTTTCCACCAAATTGG
>APFE030509518.1:0-13004 GCA_000404065.3 Pinus taeda | reverse complement strand
ATGAGCAAATGGAGCTCATAGGAAAAGCACAAAGGGAAGTGCATAGAGCAAGGGCATCTCTAGGCAGTATGCCTGAGGTAGCCAACAGATTGATCAATGTGCTCAATAACAGGATAGGGCCTCAGCTGGCAGCAATTGGAATCTCCAGCAGGACGGAGACTATCCAGCTAGTTAAGAGGGTCCTCACACTAAAAATCCTAATACAGACGTTGGACAAGAGGAGCCAAGATATGCAAACAGAGGTAAACAGGTTCATGGACAAATTTGCTGCATTACAGGGAAGAGGTCTCCCCAGCTTACTCAACAGTGCAGGAAAACTTCTATCACATGAAGTTTATGCAAAGAGGGTGAATACATTTGCCACTAATTAGATCAGCCAAGGATCAAGTAGCTCACAGGAAACAGACCAACATCTGGGCAAAGTCTCTATGACAGAATAGAGAATCTGTTTTTTATTATGAATGAGCTTAACCATCTGTTTGAAACGCCTCCAAATTTCTACAAATACACAGAGGCAAATGAGACCATGGATGCAATTTTGAGGCATCAATTGCCTACGCAGGATTGGTGGGCCAACATGATACAATTATTATTATAAACAAGAGGCTTCATCTAAGTTTTGTCATCAAAATATATAAGTCATCACATTCGGAAAGTGTGATACACATATTATGACCGAAAGGTGGAATGAGCCACCTCAGCATGAAGATTTAGCCACCAAAAGCAACAATGACAGCTACAGGTAGCAGGGCCGAGAAAAGCTACAGCAGGACAGAGTATAAAGACACATCATTCAACATTAAAGAAGAACGCTCAACCGACTCAGCCTCCTCCAAAGGTCAAGAAGAGGCCTGACAGCATTGAAAACCATTTATTTTACATTTATAGTAGCAATAACTTTCTTATCTGATATTTGTAAAGTTGGTGAGCACAGTTAATGTATCAAATGACTCAGCACTCAGATATTTTGTAAAACCTATTGTATATATTCCCCCTCGCATACACTTCCAAGAGGTTGGTGTGTTATTGGTTTTGGTTGTTTCTCTTATGAAGAACTGAGAACTCGGTTGTAACTTTCAGAAGGATGTTATAAATAAAGCTTGGAGTTTACAGGAACTGAGTCTTACTAGTGCATGTTGTGATTGGAACCATTGAATGCTACAGGATTCCATTGCTATGGCTTGATATAATAAGTGTTTCTCTATCTCTGTTAATTTTTCTGTTATTTGTTTTAACTCATCCCTCTCACATGTTGTTCTAAATCTAGGAAAGAAAGAAAAAGAATACCTCAGGATTTGTCCATGGATACACCCTGATCTCAATCTATCTTCACTATAAATGTTTTTCATAAGTTTCAGCTGTTTAAATTGGAATTCTTAACTGCTCCAATAAGCTCTGAATATCTCACAGTCACTATTTGGTAATTCATTATGCTACTAAGTAGAGGTTGTTGTTTGAGTTCATATCACACTGTTGGTAACTCCATATCTCATTATTTCACTCACTAAATCGGAAATTATATTAACAATAGCCATCTAGCCTTGCAGCAAAACTTTCTCCATCACAGGCACCATAATTATTTCACTTTTCTAACTCCATATGCCCAATGGACTAGCAGCTCTTGCACTTTCATGCCTTTCTTATAACAAAATTTTACCAACCAAAGTCTTAAACAGGAAACTGAACTCTTAACTAGCCTAAAAACCTCACAAAGCATATCTGAAACTTAAAGAGAGAGCCCTCTCTAATTATAGATAGGCTAGGATCTATAATCCAAAGATTGGTTAGTGGTTACCCCGGCCGTATTCCCTTGGGAGTCATAGGGAACAACCTGGGTGTTAACATAAATGGCGACTCCACTGGGGACTTCGTCAGGATTTTCTAATTGTTGTATATTTCTAAAGCTACAGGTGAGGCCTGAATATCAGCCAGGAAGCCTTGAAGACTGTTTCTGTATTACATTAACAAATTTGCATAAAAGCTGCCCCAGCCAATCTTCATACTAGCTTTGAGACAAACACAGCCATTTCAAAATCTTATCTGGTCCTTCCAAATACAAGAAAATTCTAAAAATACTCAAAAAATAATTCAGAAGTTGGCTCCCAAGAAGAATCAACGGTATACAAGGTCCAATCCTGACCCTAACCCACCAACTGTTTTTGAAAATCCTAACACAATCCATAAAAACATTAGGAAGCAGTAAAAACAAGAGAATCCTTCTGACTTGAGCCCTGAGACAGTCCACCTTAATCCCGTTCTCACTCCAATCAAGGTTTTATTCTGGTCTACCCCTGGTTCCCCTAGTTCACCATCCACATCTCAAACCCCTCCTTTTACACCTTCATCCACTTCACATGTTCCCTTGACCAACACTGCAGTCTCTGTCATACCTACTACCCCCACTATCCCAGTAGTCCCTGTTGTCAAAGTTAACCCTATAAACCCTACAAATATGGCCAATAGATATACACCCCTGCAGTTACCTGCCAATGCTGTAGCCCTGCCTCATGACTACCAATCCAAAATCTCATACTTTGACTCCACCGGCCCTTTCACAGCCATTCAGCATGCCAGAAGAATGCAAGATCATTTTGAGAACTATGAAATTGATAATGACAATGTAAGAATGGGGATTTTTGTTCAAAGCCTGACAGGGGATGTAAGAACCTGGTTTAGGTCACTCACTGCAAACACCATAACAACTGATGAGTTGTACCATGCCTTTACTAATAGATGGGAAAAGAAGAAAGATCCCTTGCACATACTGGGTGAATATGATACAATCAAACGAGGCCCTCAGGAGACCGTTTTGGAGTATTGTGCAAGATTCAACAATTTATACAACGCAATACCGCAGAATTTGAGACCTCCCCCTGATTTAGCATTATACAAGTTCCCTGACGGTTTTGACCCTGACATGGCATATCAGTTGAAGGAAAGAGCCCCTGAAACCCTTGAGGATGCACAAAAAGTTGCTGTTACAGTGGAGGCTAACCTTATTGCCAAGAGGAACAGGGGAAGATTGGAAACAAGAGTCACCTTCAAAGAGGAACCCTCAGCCTTTGATCAAAAACTGGATGCAATACTCATTGGCATGAAGAGGTTGGGTGACAGAGTGGAATCTGTGGAGAGAAAGTCATCATGGGAAGCACCTCAAAGTAACCCTGTCAGGAACCCAAATTTTAGGAGAAATCAAAACCCAAACATTAGCAAGGCCAGTTCTGATCCAGAGATAAGACCTCCCTTGCAGGAAAACTATACTGAAGCATCCACTTCAAGTGAGCAAGTAGATGACACCCACATTAACCTAATGGGCCTAAATGATGAGCAGCAAGTTTTCCTGACTCATGAAGAACATATGGAGGATGACATTAAACAGTTCCAAACTAGGTCAAGTGAGTCATTTGACTTTAAACAAGGTTATGACACAGCCATTTATGAAGTTCACAAGCAATACAAGCTAAGAAGCAGAACTATAAACGTAACACAGCCTGAAAAAGCAAAAGATAGCCTGCAGCCTAAAAAAGCCATAGTTACAGAACCACAGGACAAAACTGATTCAGTTACAAGTGAAATAACCGTTGAAGAAATAACTGAACTATTCCCCTCAAAACAAAAGCCAGTGGTTGCACCACCTTTGCAGCCTAATCCAAATAGTACTCAGCAAGATATGAGTAAAAAGGATAGGTCTCATGATCAAGACAAGAATCAAGAGGAAAACTTAATAAACAAGGAAAATATTGTCACCCACAATACCAAGATCCAAACTGAAAGACCATTTGACCTAGAAGCTGAAATTGGCAAATTGAAGATAGCTATTCCTCTTTCAGAATTAGCCAAGCATGACATCTACAAACAACAAATCAAGAAATCTCTTCAACTAACTCGTATAAAGATAATGTTATGTGTTAGACGTACCCAGAACTACTTTTGGCCGCCGAGGTTGATGGAAGACAACAGTTACAGGGATTTACCTTTCTATGTCAGCTTGCATGTTCATGATAAGATACTACATAATGCAATGTTTGATTCAGGCGCCTCTCACAACCTTATGCCTAAATCAGTAACGGAGAGGCTCAACCTGGACATTACAAGACCTTATAAGGACCTATTTTCATTTGACTCCAGCCAAGTAAAATGTTTATACTTAATAAAAGATCTTTGTGTGTCACTGGTCCAGTACCCAAATAAAACAATCCTAATGGATGTGGTAGTTGCGACATCCCACCCAAATATGGAATGCTCTTATCAAGATCATGGGGGGCTAAACTCCAAGGTTCCCTACAATTAGACATGCCATATGCCACCATTTCAGTCTTCGGTCAACCTAAGAGGCTATATAGGGAGTCACTAATGAAATACATGGTTAGCAGTGAAGACAAGCCTCAAAACATTCCCATATATGCTGTTCACTCTGACATAGACTCCTATATTCTCTTCAATGACAATACAGGTACCACAAATGATGAAGAAACCCAGACAATTAAACAAGATCAGCATATAAATGAAGAAACTCCTGATCCAGAAATATTGGTTAAGGAGTCAACAAACAAAATTGTTCAAAAGGACAAACCAAAGGTAAGCCAAGATCTCAAATTGTTGATGCCAAATCCCACTACAATTGACAACCCTTCCCTAAATCAAGAAGTTCTCTGGTTCCTTGAATTTCATGGATCAGTCAACAAATTTGGGGCAGGGGCAGGGGCTTGGATACATAACAAACAAAACAATCATGCAGAAGGCCGAACCTATAGGTTAAACTTCAGGTGCACCAACAATACGGCAGAATATGAAGCTCTCTTACTAGGCCTTAAACTAGTAAAATCCTTACAGGCCATAAAATTTTCTATCCTAGGAGACTCGGACCTCATCATCCAACAAGTAAAAGGAAACTTTGTCACTAATGACAAAAGACTGAGATCTTATAGGTCTGCTGCTGCTGAAATCCTGAATTCCTTCACTGAATTCCAAATAACCAAAACTCCTAGAACCCATAACCTTCATGCTCATAGTTTGGCCACATTTGCAAGCACTTGCAAGCTACCTTTTGAACCCCAACTTGCCTTTTCCAGCTGAGGTTAAAACATTAGGACCTTCTGTCCCAAAACAATTGTCAAGATTGGCAGTGTTGGGGATGACAAACAAATAAAACATTTCTTGACTTACAGCAAGAATTCGCGTGTTAACCCCAGGTTGTTCCCTATGACTCCAGGGAATACGGCCGGGGGTAAACTACCTAAAACCATTTTGGACTACAGCTTCTAGCCCAGCTGTAATCAGAGAGGGCTCTCTCTGTAAGGTTTGTCACTGTTTTAATGGAGTTTTTAGGCTAGTTATGAAGTGAATGTTTGATTGTTTCTCATGTTTGGTTGGGAGGATGATTCTGATAGTTTTAGAGTGTTCTCTGCAGGTGAAACTAATCCATTGGGCAATGGGGTCTGTAGCTGTTGCTTCCTTGAGTTCTGGCTTAAGTGCAGCTGGAATTATAGGGCGTGTATGTATTTCATAAAACAAACTGTAAATTGTGAGGGTGAAATGAGAAACAACTAGCAAAGAGCATTTAAGAATTCTTCACTGAGCTGGGAAGTGGGGAAGAGGTCTATTACTTAGGAGCAATTACTTGAATTCCTGAAACAATAGATCACTGTGATGATATAGTGTGAAAGGTAGCATTTAAGAATTACTCTTTCGTTACCATAACTGAAGAAAACATTTGAAATAGCTTAGATTGAGCTCAAGGTAATCAATGATTGAGTCCTGAGACTATTCTTTTTCATTGCTATTTAGATATTGAGTACATGGAAAAAATGAAAGATATATGAAAGTATAACAAACATATATATAACAGAGAGTAACAAGAAAAACTTATTGAGCCATGGAGTACACAGGAATCCTGCAACTTTCAGCCATACACCAGCAAGACATCAAAGACACAATGCTTTGGGAAATCCCATCATTCTTTGTATTAGTTGTCTGAAGATTTACAATAGAAGAGTAACAGAATAGATATCAAGAGATTTCTTACATCCGGAGTCCAACCCCTGCTAACAAATGCGAGGGGATATATATAGAAGTTTATTACAAATATCTCAGCATTGAGACACCTGAGAGGAAAATATCTTCTTCACTCGTACAGGCTTGCAGAGAGAGTTATGAAATCTTAAATGAGTTATAAGCTCTTACTCCGGTCAGAAGTAATTGACCTTGGGCTCAAGGAGTCGGTTGAGCGGGCCTTTAACATAACTACTGAGTGAGTGTCTGTTTGCAACTGTAATTCCTGTGTTCTTCTCGGCCCTTCACCTGTGACTGCTTATGCTCCTGTTGTGGTCGAGCTACCTGTCTGAGTTGGCTCAGCCTCTGTCTTTCATTACTACTGATGTTCTTTGTCCTGCTGTGTATGAGATTCAAACTGTTTCTGAGGAAAAAATCGCGATTACTGACTTTGGTTCACAGTAATCTTATCAATTCCTGCCATGTATCTGGGAGGCACTGATGTTTCAAATTGACCCCCATGGTTTCTCAGCCTCTGATACTATTAAAAGTGAGGGGCTCATCAATAAATGTCAATTTCATTTCTAATAAAAAAAATTTATCTACTCTTCAAAAAGAACCTGCCCTAGTACTGGGGCCTGCTTCTGAGATGTACTAGTGCACTCTGCAATCTGTGTTGCTGCAAAACTGCTTACTCTCTTGACATATTTCTCATGGGAGAGTAATTTTCCTGAGGGATCCAATAGGCTAGGGAGCCCCCTATCCTGTAAGGCCATAAACCTGTTCTGAAATTTGTTGATATCAGCTTGCATATCCTGGATTTTTCTGTCCAGGGTCTGAATCAGGTTTCTCATTTTCAGGACTCTTCTGATTAGGGAGATAGTCTCTGTCCTGTTTCCAATTCCCATTCTTACCAGCTGGGAACTTGTTCTATAGTTCAGCACTTCTATCATCTTAGGGGCAATCTCAGGCATGTTGCCTAGAGATGCCCTTGCCCTCTGCACTTCTTTTCGTGCTCTTCCTATAAGTGCCACTTGCTCATATATGGCCTCAATATATTCCCATTGGTTTGTTATTGATTGGCCAATGGTGGTCCAGATGACTTTCTTGAGCTCTGTTGTGACTTTGTCGAATGTGAGCTCTTTTTCTAGCTCAGCAATTCTCTTCTTGAGGGCCTTAACCTCCCTCTCTCTTTCTGCCACATTTTGTTTTGATTTATCATATTTTTCATTTATCTTTGCCAGATTGTCCTGGGCTTGGCTTAGCTCAGACATCTGGGAATCCAGTACCTGTATTTCTTTCCTTAGCTTTTGCATGTCCAGGCTTTCAGCCTGCTCTGTTGTTGGTGCTGAGGTGGTTGGTGCTGTGGTAGTTGGAGCTTCTTGCTGCACTTGTTGGCTGGGAGGGGCAGTGTCTTGAGGGGTTTCCTCAAGGTTTATTGTTTCTGGAGGTGGCTGTGAGGTTTGCCCTGCCTCCTTGCTCAATGCTGCTTCCAATGTGGCTCTATTCTACAGGCTTTTCTTGTGTTTGGATGAGCTCCTGTATTAATGTCATTAGTAAGGAAGCTGCATCCTTTTCTTGCTCTGCTGGCAACTCATCTGTTTGTGGGTGGAATTTGGTGGATTTTCAATTTTTTCTTTATTGCTGCATATCAGCATCCTAGTTTGAGAACTTGTTGCACAGCCTTAACATCATTGGGGTCATGCCCAAACTCTATTATTATTTCCTCTAAGGCTTTGATCCTGTTATCCTTAGCTTGAGAGGAAGCCTTTTCCAACTCAAGCTGTGCTGCAGTATTGTCCAGGCTATTTTGCAGCCTGTATTTGACCAAGGTCTTATCTGCCAAGGTGGCATAGACCATCTCACCCGTCTGTTTGTGAAGATCATTCTGATCCATTGGGTGGATGTCTTTTGACAGGACCTCCAGATTAGTCCTGATGTAGTCTGCAGCTGTTTGTGGTTGCTGCATTGTTGGAGTGAAGTGGCTCATTGTCATCTTGCCCTCCTGCACATCAAATGCAGACATGAGCCTTTGTTGATTTGCAGGAGCCATGTTTAGCAGGTGATTGTAGAGCCGAATCTTTATTGGCTCACTCCTTCTTTTGGCATCTTTGAATTGTTGTTTTATGCTTGCACCTGTTCCCTGCTGCTGCCCTGAGGAGCTCACCTCTTCTAATGCTGCCCTGTCTTGCTCCTGTTGCAAGGAGTTGGCAGAAGCTTCCATGCTTGGCATTTCCTCCTCTGAGAAGGGATTTAATCTTTGCCTCTTCTCTGGTGATTCAGTGAGGGGAGCCTCCCTTTCTCTTTTTCTGCTAACGCCCTCCCTTTGAGGTGTTTGGAGGACAGAGGAATCAACCCTAGAGTCTTGCCTTGGAGGTGCCACTGGTGCTGTTTGTTCTCGGGTAGCCATCTGGGCCTCTCTTGTTTGCTTTTTCTGACCCTGTTGGTCTCCTTGCTGCTGTTCCTGCTGGGGCTGCTGTTGTTGGCCCTGTTGGCCCTGTTGGCCCTGTGGTTCCTCCATGACTTTTTCCTTGCCTTTGCTCTGCCCTTGATCTGTGGTTTGCACTGCCTCTTGCTGTGTTGCAGAAGATGAAGCAGCTGCTCCTGCTTGAGGCCTTGGCAGAGTAAGTACCTGAGAAGGACATTCTAAGTCAGCCATCTTTAACAAATGCCTTCTAGCTCTTTCAACTAGTTCTTCTTGAGTCACAGGCTCTTCCAGTGTGTTTCTTCTACACTTTGGTTGGTTGGCATGTCTTTGAATGTGGAGCATGCTCTCATGCTCATAGCTAGAGAGCTTGCATTTCTGCCTTTTCAAGGATATAAAGTTGTTAGGGTCATAGGGCTTCCAAAGGAAGCTTTGTTTTAGGCCAAGGCCTTCTAGCATTCTGTCTGCCTCTTTCCATCCTTCTCTTTTGTTTAGGACAAAGTGGCCAAGTTGGTTTCTTACTTTAAGTTGTGCCTTCTTGCCCCTGCCTGCAAAGTGCACCATATCGGCATTGCAAAATTGCCTGAAATATTCTAAGGCAAAGAGTCTCATAGGCACATACCTGGGCAATTTGTATGGGAGCAGCTCACACCCATATATTCTGATCACAGTGAAGTGCTGGTAGAAGTACCAATCCCCTATACTGTAGGCGTTGGATAGCTACAGAATCCTCTACATCTCATCAGACAGTCTTGGAGGGGGTGAGGTTACAAAGAGGGACATAGATGGATGGATGAATAAGTCTATGAACTCAGAGTATGTGTATGGAGAGTATGTGAGGATGTGGAAGACTGAGGTCCAGTATACCACTAACCTAGGGTTGCCTGCTGCATTAGTTCTCTTGATTTCAAAGGAGAACTTCTCATGTTGGTGGTACAAAATGAGATGATAAATGTATGAGGTGTATCTGAACACCTTCTCTCTGGACAAGTGTAGAAATTGCTCATGTATCTTGTCTGAGACATATGTAGCATAATCATAACAAATGGGGGTCTTACCGGGGGAAAACATTGTCATCATCACTAATACAGTTTCCTCAATAAACTCCATTGATATATATCCCAAAACTGAGCTTATCATGTATGTCAGGTCCAGACCCAGCTGATTTAGGCAGCCATCAAAAATGGGAGGGTGCAACACTGTGTCAGAGTTTGTGATAAACAATTGATTCAGCTTTAGGATCTGTGCTTCTGTCAGTACCTTGGCTCCTTGGTTGATCAGGTCCAGCAGGGACAAGGGAACCAACTTCTTCTGGGTTTTGAACTGGAGCATTTCCCTGATGGCCTCAGGGGTTGTATAAAACACTACTGCACCTGCAGGGTTGAGCACAACCCTCTGCATGGGGTCATAGCAGACAGCACATAGGTGAATCAGGTCAGGGAACTGATTGACCTGAGGTAGCTTGAAGATTGGGAGGGAGGATTCCCAAATACCTAGAATATCCGTTCCATCTCTATGCCTAGCTCTGAGCTCATTTAGCAGATGAATGTGGAATTTGCATTTAGATGGGCAGTCCTCCGAGATTTGGTAATCTAGGTCTGCCAAATCTTGCCACTCCAGCTCTCTTTGGGGAGCATTTAGGGGAGTAACATTGAGGGCTACTGATGCCGAGGGAATGTCCATGTCTGCTTGAATGCTTTTTGACAACTGATGAACGGGCTATCTGAGAAAGTGGGATTTAGAGAAATGCAGGGTAGCAGGGTAGATTTATAGCAGAATAGAATACTGCTAGGTTCTCTGAGAAGGCCTTTTACAGCATTTAGCAAACCTCTTTTGATAATTTAGGAGCAAGTTATGTGCTATGGTTCACGACTGCGCGAACAGAGAAGGGTTTTCACTAAAATTTTAGTACGAAATGGCTCTGCCAGTAAAATTTGACCGTTAATTCTTTGAGGGGGAGCTGGATATGTTTGGTTTTGTGGTGAATTCTTAAGCTTCCGCCGTGTTCGGGTACTTTTTACAATTTACTGTGAATAAACCAGGTTGTAAGGAGGTTCACGGGCAAATACCTGTTTAACAAGTTGCTCAGGACGAAACAGCAGTTGGGTGCGCGCTTTGAACTTCTGTGGATGGTCTGGAGTTGGTTGGTGAATTGTTCGTCGTAATGCGCATGTAGAGAGAGCAGAGGTGCTTTTTACAAAAAGTGAAAAAAATACGTAAAAACGTCAAAATATGGCTTATTTGGCTTATTGGCACGCTTTTTGAGTGACGTCAGCAAGTGGGTCCAGTTCGGATGACGTCAGCAGGACGTCATCAGGTGACGTGGCGGCCTGAGACCGGTCCACGGGGGCGATGAGGTGGCAGCCAGGTGGACGAATGGAGGACAGGGTGCGCGGTCGTGGCGCTGACGTAGGCGATAGTGGGATGGTGACACAGGCGGACAGGTGTCATCATATCGGGCCCCCTCCTGAACGGCAAGGAATCTGTCATAGGGGGCTCCGACGGAGTTTGGGAGCTACGCGTGTCCCCGCGTGACATCATCGTCTGACAGATATCGGACAATATCTGTCGGACATCGGGGGTCTTCCGAAATCCACGAGGACCGTTGGATTTCAGGTGCGCGATCTGACGGCTGTCGGGCAGGGAATGTGCACGGAGAATAAAATCAATGGTTTTTTAACTGTCGGACGTCGGGCCCGTCCGAAACCTATGATGACCGTCGATTAGAAAAGGTTTCGATCGGACGGTTATCGGGTTAACAAGCTGCACGGAGGCTAAAGTCAATGGGCGGATTATAATAATATATGTATTGGCAACTGCGCCCGGCGGGACCCTTTGGTTTATCAATGATTTGCAATGGTTTTTTCAAAGTACTTTTGTAAAAAATCAAATAAGCCCGACAACATTAGGAAAGGCGGAACACAAAGGTTTTTCAAACAATTTTTTTGCATAAGGCATATGAAAGGTAAAGCTTAGGATAGGCGGGTTTGATGGGTTTTTATGAAAAAAGGCGAATATTGGCTCCCGACCTTAGGATAAGGCGGGGAAGGTAGGTTTCATCAAAATTTTTGCCTTTTAGTGGTATAAGGGTGCTCAAAAGGGTTTTTAGGCAAAAACAAAGGAGAGTTGACTAGGTAGATAGGTTCAGATGGAGAAAAGGGGTTAGACTTGGGTTTTTGACCTTAACCAGATGTTAATCCAATGCCCTGGGAGTGGAAATTATGGCTATAATGCCAAGGAGGGGATATTTATACATTGTTTAGGGTTTATACACCATGGTGTTATAATAATAGGGGAAGTGAAGTATAGGGAGCTAGATAATAGAGTTAGGGGTTAATATGGGGGGAAACTGTGAATGAAGACCAATACTACTAAGTTTTCTTGAAAACAACTTAGTGTAAAGAGTAGATCAAAATGAAAAGATTTTTGCACAAGAAATGTGGCTTTTAAAGGCCATAAGAACCACCATAGAGCCTTGAGTCTCCCTTGTGAACATACCTGGTGCAGGGATGTTAGCTATGAGTGGTAAACAAAGAAGAAAGGAGAGTTAGACATGCTCCACTGTGTTGTCTTGCCTGTACTTGGTTAGCAAAGTTGATCTTGGAAGGAACACCAGTTCTGCAACCCCATCTACCTACCCAACTATTTTGCATAGCATTTTTTATTTCTTCTTAGAGGGTGCACTTGGACTTGCAAACCCTGTGTGTGCCTTTTCTTTTCCATTGGCTTTTTTCTTTCTTTTCCTATCTAGCACTAACCTTATTTCCTCCAAGGCCCCAGATTAAGCAGTTGGGAACCTTAGTTTCTCTGCCTAACTACTGATCTGCCAAGTTTAAACAGTTTGGACAGATTTCTTTCTCTATTCTACAACATAAATTGAAAATATGGTATGACCCAGATTAGACTGTTGGGTCATCCATCAGAACTTCAAATGGCATGAGGGCATGTATACACCTTGTCTTTTCTTGCAAATATGGAACCTTTGTAGCAGCAAAGTAGAGCATATTTGGCACTTGAATTTGCCAATCATGAAATATGAAACCTATTGGTATAGGTATCCAACACGCAGGACTAAACATTGAGACAGAGGCTGCAAGTGATTCACAAACACCAGGTGAACGAAACCACACAAATATCTCACTTGAAATAGCAAATCAAATGCTTTGTCCAACAAACTTTGACCAGGAGAAAATACAAGAACTTGAACAAGGTCATTCTGAGGAAATAGCTCATACTGAAGCTGAAGTTATACAATGGAAAGACAATTTTCTTCCAACAGGCTTAACTCCATTGGAGGACATTTTTGACTCAAATGATGTCCCTAGGAAACCAAAATTGCAACCCCTTAATGCTGCCATCGAAGAATGCAACATTGGAACTGGTGAAAAGCCCAAGATAATTAAATTATTTGCATCCTTACCACCTGATCAAAAGCCTAAATACATCGACCTATTTAAAGAATTCCAAGATGTCTTTGCATGGAGTTATGAGGATTTAAAATCCTATGATGCCTCCATCATTCAACATACAATCCCTCTTAAGCCAAATCAGAAACCTTTTAAACAGAAATTGAGGAGGATCAACCCTA
>APFE030509511.1:0-11100 GCA_000404065.3 Pinus taeda | reverse complement strand
TAGAAAGAGATGAGGAAAACTTATTAGTCCATGAGGAAACACGAGAATTCTGCAATCTTGTTCTTCAGCCATCAAATGCACATTTAAACAGTCCAAACACACATGTTCCAACAAGCTCTGTTCATTGAATTTCTTGGAGCGTACACAGCAAACCTCAAATGAGTTTAACGATCAAAACATCTCTCACCCTTTGAACAGTACATAGGGAGGTTTTTATAGAAAATATTTACAGACTTAGATCTGTGGATAAGATCTCAAGGAAAATATCTCAAAATATCTATCAAACCGATCTAAACAGATCTGAAGTAAATCAGTGTTTGATGCTAAAAATAAATGCATGAAAGACTATATGGGCTAAGCTGGGGCAGCTAGCATCTTGGAGTAAATATCTAAGGCTGCGCATGAATCCTTTAGGCGGTTCCATAAATGATTTTTGTCTTTTTGGATTGAGGCGGTGGCTGGCTGTCCTTCTGTTCTCCGCTTTATTCCACGCCTCTGTTATTGGATATCTTCCGCTTGCATTGTGTTCATTTAATTCTTTCAAAGCTACAATCACAGTGTCACACACCTCTTTCCCCATTCCTAATGTCATTGCCACCAATGGAAATACAGTATAAGGACATGGACAGGTAAGATTCAACTGCAATTCCGCCATTCTTTTTCACTAAAGTTGAAGCAAAGTGTGTGAATTGCCATATTTGATGGCTCAATGAAATAATATTCAAATCTTGGCCTGTTGAATCCAGCAATCCGCTCCCTCCAGAGGCAAAATTAATCCCAGTAGAAATTTGCTTGTGGGTCAAAATATGGTGAAGGGAATAGCAACCCCAAGTTTGTTGCTATGAAATAAATAACGGTGCGACCATTTGTGAAGCGGCCAGTGCGATGACCGAAGAAGGACATGCCATAAGGAGGGAAGTCTGCACGAGCAGCACAGTTGGGAATGAAATTGTTATTGCCAGCATCTGCCAATGAGTCCCCAAAGACGAACAGAGCAGGCGGATAATCCGGCTTCTTTTGACCATTCTCTGCTGCCGCAATGGATCTTCCAAACCAACAAATAACGAACCAGTAAAAGCTTATCTTCATAAACGCCATTGAACATTCTTCAACGACAGCAACCTAGATCTGGTTCCGAATAGAACTTAAAAACGAAGGAAGAAAGTAGCTGCCCGCAGAAAAATTTAAAATCAAGGCTTCTGCTTGTCGAAAATTCATCTCGCACCACTGATCCTCTTGCATTTCACCTGTGTGAATTGAAACAACTTGCGCATTAAAAGCTTGGTCTTTGAGTAGCTCCCATTTTCCTGGCAATCCATCCTCCTTTTTAGGCATAAACAACCTCTTCCTGTTCACGATCCAGTCTCGGGATGCCAGATACAGGGCCAAGTCTCGCATTACATCATGTTGAGAAAAGTAGAGCTCCGAGGTACTTCCATCATTGATGGCACAACTCCTGAGATTGCTTGTTAGGTTTAACAGATTCCTACTAGCGAGTTCCAATAATATAACAAAAGCATCGTGCCACTCCATCTTTCGCACATAAACCCAGATGTCTAATAATGCATCCACAGATATTTTCCTATCCTCTGGAAAGGACCCCAGGTCTAAGAAGCGCTCCCATACTTCCTCATCCAGGACATCAATACTGCTCTCCAAGCATCTAAGAAGTCCTTCTTTATGATAATTTGATATTGACTCCCCATTCAGAAGCTTGTTCTTAGCACTCTCCCACACTGGGCGACTTTCACCACGCAAAGAGCTTCCGATCACCTTCAGAGCGAGTGGCAGGCCTTTGCATTCTGCTTGCACCTGCTTTCACATTTCTGAACCTGCTTCTATGCCTGATAGCTTCGATCTCACGCCCTGGAATTTAACCTTGCCATAGATCTCTGAAACACAGCTCCTGCTCCATTTTTAGATCATCATAGATAAAATACCACTCTGGATCACCTTAAAGCTCGAGGAAACGCCAGAAACAACATTTCAAAATATCGCACTGGGCATGCATACATAGAGGGAAGACAAAAGAAAAAATTGTATAAGATCGTGGCAGAATGCAACACCTCAAGGTGTGAGGTATGCTCATACATCAAGAGGCTTAAGATGGACTCCGCAGATTTTCCATTTTTAGAGTGAAGTATTTAATTGAAGCATTCAGTGAAGAGGTGCAGAGTAATAAGGATATCCACGTGAAGAGCTCGTGCTTTTAACAATTGTTATAAACCTTTTTCTTTTCTTCTTCCAGCTTTTTCTTTTCAAAATCATTTTGAGCTTCTCTTTGGTCTAATTCTTTCCGTCTCTGCTCAAGTTCAGGCATTTGCCTCTCCAAATCCCTATTAAGTTGCCTATTTTCCTCTGCTTTCTGGCGAGCAAAA
Organism: Pinus taeda; assembly: GCA_000404065.3. Lineage (NCBI taxonomy): Eukaryota > Viridiplantae > Streptophyta > Pinopsida > Pinales > Pinaceae > Pinus > Pinus taeda. The sequence continues at coordinate 8,722 of APFE030509511.1, read as the reverse complement.
TCTGTCAACACAATATAATATTCCAATTCTGAAAGTTTTTCCTTAGATGTTTCCCAATACTTATTCTTCTCTTGGATAGTATTCTGGAGGTCTTCCACAAGCTTATTCTTTTTTCTTAGGTCTTCATTGTTTATTTGACCAACTGTTTTCAGATCACCCTTCAAAGGAAGATGTTTTCCAATAGGACTTGTAGCATTGTAGTCCTCAGAACGAGCAACCCATCCATATAGCTCACTCCCCAAACTCCAAACCATGCACCTGTAAGTACAATTCCTACAGTCACAAAGACAGCTACAGGATTATACATTTCCTCATTGTGCACATGACACAAACCAACCTGGTCATCAATTGTCAATATGCACTGGTTGGAAGCCCATTCTTATGAAAATAATCCCAGGAGCCTCAGAATGGACCAAGTTATTGTTGTGACAGCAAACAACTATTGAAATTTTTTTATTTCATATATATTGAGAAGACCATCAATTTGCATAAACGCTGCAGAAATTCCAGTAATTAGTAGCCAGATCCAGGTTACAAGTTCCCAATTTATCCATAGCATAAACCTTCCAATGAAGTGAGTTTTCGTTGTATAAATCATCCATCTCACTCTGGATTATATTCGCTGCAGCAATCATCTGATTCTATAAGATATAATGCCGGGAGAATTGTGTGGCTTCAAAACTTGAAATTATATGTTGGAACATTTTGTGGTAAAAGATGCATCAGAAAATGCCACATGATGTGAACACTTTATAGCTTTAGTTTAATCTTCTCAGACCATTTTAGAATACCAGAATACACTTGATCTCCACCTATATCTTCCCCATTTGCACCTGCTGCTACTCTTATGATATCCTCTATCAAAGCAAAGTTTCCCATTATGTCAACATGAGAACCACTCTGGGTACCACGACCTTCTAATATGTTTGCAGGTGGGGCATGGAGGTACTCCCTTATATAAGTTGACATGCCTGAAGGATTAAATCTAGTTTTCCCTCGCCAGCCTTTGGCACACATGAACCCTGCACTGAGAGATGGCACAGTTTCATCACCTTCAGTTAAGTACACGCCTCCTTTTAGGCCGCTCTCTGCTTGCCCCCCATCTGCTGAAGTGTCAATTCGAAATGGTATGTAGCATGTGTCAGCAGAAGGGGACAATTTATAAACATATGATCTTTCTGTAGGAATTCCAACACCATACATGGAGTAAATATCCGGGGCATTTGGCAATTTTGTTTCAAGAGGATTAGACCAGTACTTGTAATGCTTATATTTTGGATCATCCAAATTGTCAGCAATGCCATAAGAAAAATGAGCATCTCCTCGTTGCATTAATCTTGGAGCAACAAAGTGTAGCAGATCTAAGACAACATGCAATGACTTCTGTGCCTGAAGATTTTGTGCCCTCTTTGCCATAGTAGCAAATTTCAAATATGGAACATTGCTGTAAGCAAAGCATGACATATTTGGCTTGTATATATGTCGATCACGAAAGGTGAATACCTGCTATGAGCAGGAGGCTAACAGATCTATGTGTCTAAATCTTGAATCAACATCCATGTCATACACATATTGCCAAACTAAGATACAGAAAGAGAAAACATTGATAATATGTTCTTCACCAAAATCAATTCTTATACAAAAAACCATAAATATTATCCAAAGCACACAACAACTAGGTGACCCAAACTAGGTCTATAGAATATAAGCATGTACATAAGTTTCTCACACATAATATTATATCATTATATCAAAATCACCCTCTCTAAGTGTCATCAAAGCTATCTCACCAACAAGGGACACTACATACTCCCCCTCTTGGGGTAAACTTGGCCCAAAGTTTTTCCTACAGTTATAAGATACTTAGTTATTTTCTATTCTCCTATCACTAATGTGTTAACCTTATTTATATGTATTTGACATATATTTCTTCATGCCAAACCATATTTTATTTTTTTTCTAAATTGGAAGCAACTCCATGAAAACTGAAACATACCATTCTTAATCAACTAGAAAATATTTCCATGCCATGTTAGGCATGTTTCTATATAAAATGCCAAATATTTCTATATCAAAACCAACCATGCAATTTATAGTACCATATCAAAATACTATTTTATGTAATTGATATGACATCTAATTAAGATATATTTAATATTTTGATATTCTACATGTTCCTTTTCATAGTCTACATGAATCCTACATGTGTCATCTTCTTGGTTCTATAACATGTTGAGCTTGCCAAGCTATAAATAGCTCACACATTGGTTGTAAAAAAAAACAATAATGGTCCATCCCATCTGACTATCAAATTTTCATACAAGAAGCATAAAATCATCCACATACATTTTCTAATGATGCAACAAAACATGATGTCATATATAAAATCCACTCTTACATCTCACTTAATGTATGTCTTCTCAATCCAAGTTTCCACTTTTCATTCCATAAGACATTTTTGCAATCAAAATCTTTAAGATCTACCTATAGTTTTAACTAAATGCTTAATTCTCCTCTGAGGTTGGATCACATGTTTGCATCCCTCCTTGATGTAAATGTGATCATTACAAACCAAGGGATGCACCCCCTTCATTTCTTTATATTTCCATGAAAAGGCATCTAAGTGTTCTTTCAGTGTCTTGCACAACTTCTGTTCATGGTTAGCTCAGAGAGAAGGGTTAATATTCAAGGTTCTAGATGGACCAAATTATACAATTTTGACATGGGCATTACTTGGGTCAACTAATCATAATTCAATCCAAAGATTACTCTGATGCTCTTTCACGAACTCATCAAGAGGCATCATATTGAGGGTATGTTCTGGAGGATCTAGTTAATGAGGTCATATTCATTAGGCTGCCCCCCTCCTATAACAATTTTAGGGTCCATATTGGATGGGATGTTGTATGATACACTTCATATTCCTCCTCCTCTTGTATCCATAAGGGTAAGTCATGCTCATTGCATGGCTAAGCAAGAGGTTACAATACCAATTGTTTGGAAAAATGCCCATTCTTAATGGTCATGTTCCTATCCCTGCAACAAATATAAGCATCAGCAATGCCTAACCATGGACTTCCTACAATGAGAGGATAACGATTGAATTTGGTTTTGGGTTGGAGAACCAAGAAGTCAGTGGGATACTCCTAGGAGTCATTGGAGACCATTACATCCTTAACAACTCCCTCAGGAGCCACTGTGGATCTATCTGCAAGTTGCAACATTGTAGTGGTCATTCTCAAGGCTCCTTGGAGGTTTATTTTTAGCATGGTTTATTTATTCACCACATTTATGGTATCCCCAAGAACAATTAGGGTATTACAAATAGCGATTCCATCAATGTGCACATCTACTATTGGACTTACAAGGTATAAATATTTTGGACAAATCACTTTCCCCAACATCAAATTATATAATTGACCAATAACATTAATGGTGGAGGTGTCCCTTTTTTTCCTCCCAGGGTGTTTGAGACATTTCTACTTAATAAGCTTATTATAGATGGGAACATCCTTAATATCTTGGAGGAGGGGTATTTTAGCACACAAATTATTCAATTCTCCTAGAAGTTTAGCCTCTTCTGGGGTACGATGGTTAGGATGGATCAATCTCTTAGGAAAAGGAGGTGGATTTACTTGATGGGTACTCTCTTCTTTTTCCTCTTCAAGTTATTCAGATGTAGATGGAGGTTGGTTATCTGGAAGCACTCTTCCAAACCCAAGGTTGATTTATTGGATCTCCACAACATAGGTAGGCTAAGATGTCTCTCCATTATATACCTATTGTTTAAGCTTGTTATTCGAGTTCATATTGGGTTGAGAAGACATCTGAGGTTGATTTGGCAGAGTAGGATGAGTGATTTGTGGTTGAGGTGGAGTAAGAGGTAGTAAAGCAGGAGGTTGGTTGAGTTGAGGCCTACAGCCTTGTGATGGGTTATTACATTGAGGAGGTTGAAAATCATATGGATGAAATGGTCCATTCATAGGTTGGAGAGGATATTGAGGACAATAAGGCCAAGAAGAAGGTGTGGAAAATGATGGATGAGTGGAAGAGTACTAAGGTGGCAAGGGTGAATTCTGGTTGGGATGGTAATAAGAGTAAGATTCACCATGCATGCTATATTGGTGTGGTCGAGGTCCTTGAGGCCTCCTTTGATTTATAAATCAGAGTTTCTCAACACCACCTTCTACCCCTTGGTATACAATGTTTAAACCATGAAAAGTAAGTAATTTATGTTTGGCTTGGTTTTCCTCACAGAATAAGCAGTCCTCTATGACATTTAGTGGGAATTCATTTCTGGGGTGCCTTCTAGTGCATTTAGGGAAGAAAATAGTTATGGCTCTCTTTTCTTCCTCTTGCCTCCTCTTGATCTGCATGGTATCCATTTGCAAATAAAATGTATGCAAAATTTAACTTTTAAAGTCCTCCAACATGTTCCCAATCTCATTCCTGATGGATGTTGTGGAAGGTGAGAAACTGAACAAGCCTTGACTAGCCCTATGCTTCTTCCTAAGAACCCTATAGATATTTTTAACATTGTTTTGATGTCCTCATAGGATAGTTGATAGATGTATAGCCCTGACAACATGTTGAGGGTTTCCAACATGTCCTCTGTGATCCCTTAGAGAATAGCTAGCTTGAGTGATTCAGGATCAAATTTGCATCTAGCCCTCCTCTAATGGAGTTAACATATATCCTCATAGTCCTCTAGGCATTCATCAAGTTCGAGAGTCATTCTAAACATTTATTCCTTGGTTTATTTACACCTAGAATACTCTATGTACCTTTTATTAAAGGCTTGTTGAATTTGAGCCCGAGTAGTGATGATATCCCTATGTAGACCCATAAACCAGCGTAGGGTTCCATCCTTAAGGGTAGATGGGAATAACTTCAGATTTTGGTCATCAGAGGCATAGTCATAGGTCCTACAAAAAACAACAAATTCTAACATAAAAGTATCAGGATCATCATAGGTTAAGTCATGGAAGTGTGGAAGGATAGCAGGGATTATATTCTTCATTCTAGCCTCTCCATTAGTCTCTTTTATAGGGAAAACCTCATTGTTCATGTTTTCAGCCATGGTTTGGGTTGGCGAAGTGGGTTCTTCTTCTTCCCTAATAAGTTCTTAAAATTTCTCAGGTTTCTCACATAAAGGGTCTTCTAATTCCCCTATAGTCATAAGGGGAGTTGACAGTCACCAAAGAAGAGTGAAGGTTGATTGTTCGAGGATGTGGGGGTGTTTGGCATGAAGTTTCCTTCAATATCTATATTCCTACAAGGCATGAAGGAACACTTATTTTTTATTCTTTTATTTTTATTTTTTCAAAACTAAATGAAAAATAGAAAACAATACTTAAGTAGAAATAACATCTACCTAGACACATCCCCGACAACGGTGCCAAAAAGTGGTGAGCCTTGATATTGTACCAAGGGTGCTTCAACTCCCAAGGGATCCTTAGGTCTATTTATAAACCCGAGGTTAGTACAAAATTAGAGGTGACAATGATATATACATGGTAGATGAGATTCTATTCATGCCACCCTCAACTGGGACATTTGATCAATAGTGCTCCCAAACCATTCTACCTACTGAATTATAAGGAGAACTAACTCTTGAAGGTGCAAATCAGAAGCTACCTCTAATGATAAATAGGAAAATCTTTTTTAAATTTAACTTGTAAAGTCTATTGAGTTAATTCATGAAGATATAAGGGCTACACTACTTGCAAAAATGGAATTACATTATCTTTCAATCAACCATCTAACTACCAAATCTACCTATAGACAGGAAGCTAACTTAACAAATCATAACTCAAGATTCCATGCATCGTCTATCTAGGTCACACTTGCATACAAATCAATGTTTTGTTTGGAGTGGCCTTGGTGTTTCCCTTGATCATGGAGTCACAAATAGGGGTCAAACTACTTCTAAACTAAGTCCAAATTGCATCAAATGTCAAAATAGGTGGTAAAACATGCTACTATAGGTATGCTACAAGAGGCTACTACAGGGGCCCTATATTGCTATAGGAAGGCGTATAATGTTGTAGGAAGGTTGTCAAGAAGGTTTAAGAGGTAGAAATGATGGATTCAAGGGATGGAAAGGTGGATGTAGATTGAGGTAAATGGATGAAAGATGGACAACACCCCTATTCATGCTCAGATACTTTTGAAGGCATGTGTTGTACTAAGGGAATTATCTCAAGAATGAACGTTTGAAGACAAAATATGGGATTCATATAAGAGGGTGAGGATGTCTAAGATGGAGGTGGTAAAAGGCCCCTTTCATGAAGATCCAAACAACCCTACAACATCAAATGAATATACCCTTTTATCAATTGGAAAAATGAAACAACTAATAATGGAAAAGATGAGTTGAATTGAAATTCCATCTAATCTATAACAAAGCTCTAATATAGTCAATAAATCAAATCATAAGAGAAATTAAAAACATGCAAAGCAAGATGACTAACATAAACCCTCTTCCCATAAATCATAAACATAGTATTTTTGGACTGTGATTGTAGATCCTTCCATTCATTATCCCATGGGATAATGAGATAGAGGTTGCAATCATAAGATTTTGAGGGGTTTTTTATAATGAAATGTAGAAAACTAATAAGAACTCTAAACTAAAAAGAAATAAAAATACATAAGAGGGAACTAAGCCACTAGGGTTAGGATAAAACCCAAGAGCCTCATCCCTCTAGAACTAACCCAATGATTAACCAATAAGAAAATTCTCATCATCATTGCATCAATGTCAAATACATCACATAACTAGTCAAGAATAACAGTGCCAAGTTCTTGAGCTTTATAGCTTCCTAGCTAAGAACAAAGTTTGAATCCTAATGAGCTCTTTTACATGTTTATTTATAAAAGAGCTAGCTACTAGTAGCTCCCTGGAAAATAGGAATATTTGTCTCCCAAAACTAGAGAAGGGTGGATCTTGATCTTCTTTAATTGCACTTGTTTGGCTTCCAATAACCTCGTCTTTCTTGGTTTCCAATGACATCGAGCTGATGAGAGAGACTGTGTTGATATTGGCTTATTAAAGGAGATAAGGAAGTGGAAAACGTCATAGAGTCTCTCATTGCTATCTACTATGAGCTCCTACATGGAAATTGTCTCAAAAATTCTCCATTTCCTCCAATTACCATATTAGGTCTCATGACATAGAAAAACATCTTTTACCCCTCTCACTAAGCACAATATAAGAAAATTGTTAAATAAATGTGAGAAAGAGATAGTTCCAAAGATGGAGAATGGAATTATGACTCTTATGATGTACCTATTGATGAGCCTCATCACATGTGTCAAGCGCTCTCTTGTTCTTTTTTTTTTTCCTTTGCTAGCAGCCTTGAAAGAAACCTCTCTAAATTTGAATTGGTCCTCTTTTCTCCTTATTTCGTAAGTTGTTAGAATCCCATTGAACCTTTTCATAGACAATTGATTTAAATACTACATTTCTTCAATTGCGTAAAATTTGTCTCTAAACCTAGGAGTTAGTGAACTTAGTACCTTCTAAACAATTGTAGTATCCTCGAAATTATCACTGATACTTTTCATAATATTTACTATTTCATCTACTATGAGAAAAAAAGTTAGCAACACTTTCATCCTCATGCATCTTCATATTTTCGTATTGAATCAAATATGTTTGCAGTTTTTCATTATTTATATTTGTGTATCATTCATAGCTATTAGCTAACTTGTCCCACATATATTTATCAATTTCATACTAGATTGCATTTACAAATTCATATTTATAAAGTCCTCCTTGGATAACATTGATGGCCTCAGAATTATTTCCGTATTTTTTCTTGCCTTCCTCGTTTATAGGATTGGTTCCTAGGAATTGATACCCACTCTCTACCACTTGCAAAACATATCCTACTAGATATCTCAAATATTATTTCATTCTTACTTTCGAGAATGTGAAATTTGTTCTATTGAATAGAAAGGGTTTGGATGAAAATCCTTCATCTTGGCCACCCATTTTGCAGGATCTTCCTTTCAGTGATTGAGTTGTCTAGAAAGAATCCACTCTAATACCGATTGTAGAAATACTAACAGGGGGTATGGGGATGGTGAATCAATATTTAGTTACTTGTCAATGTTTTTCAATCAATACTTAAGAGATAAACATTAAAACTATGCATGGGAACAATAACACAAGAATCGTAAAGCATATCACATGGAAAAAAAAATAAGACACATATAGTTTTAAGGTGGAAACCCATAAAGGGAGAAAACAACAATTCTTATTCTTCTCTTCTTAATTTCCTCTTTACAAAAGTTTGTTGGCTCCCACCAACAAGAAGGACCCAATCCCTTCTTTGTTTTCTTGGCACCCACCAGCAAGAAGATCCCACTCATTTATTTTATTATGGATCCATTTGAAAGGTGCAAAAGACAATAGATGAGATGATGCAATCTACCTAACATCATGGAAGAAATAAAGGCACACAAATCAAAGGGATGTGCTATGAGCGATGTTTTTGGAGGTAGAGTGCACTGGGAGAATTAGGAAGGTAATGGCCTTCAAAAACGTCCAAAAATATTAACCCTTGCCTAAGTGCAAGGGAAATTAGGGGTATACATAACTTCCTTGATGACGTCATCAAATTGGAAGATGGGCAGACAGGAGGAAGATTCACTACATGATGAAATAGTAGTACCTAGTGCATCAACCTAAGAAAAAAAAGGTTCGCATACACAT
>APFE030509503.1:14847-94808 GCA_000404065.3 Pinus taeda | reverse complement strand
GAAGGTGAGATATCTGGTGAATGCCCATACAGTCAATCTCTGTACGAGAAATACTTTGTTCTCACGAATTTTAGATCAGAAGCGGTTGAGTTTTGGCTAGTGGAATTCGAATTTGCAGCAGTGTTTTCTTGGTGCCGAAGTTGAAATGTCTTTCAACGGATTGCGATTGGAGTATGCCCTTGAAGGCAGCTGGAATTATATTGCATGGAAAGACAAGATGGAGACGGTGTTAGATGAAAATGGGTTGAAGGAGTTCATAGATGCGGATGTCCCAAAACCTACTGATGTTGCTGAAGCCGAGGCTTGGCAAAAGAAGACAGCAAAGTGTTGAAGGATTTTGTTTGAGGGCGTGAAGGATCACATTATATCCAGCCTCCATGGAAAGGCTTCTCCATACTTGATGTGGAAAGCGTTGATAGACTTATTCCAAAGCAAGAGCGACCAAAGGAAATTAGCGCTCAAGGATAAACTCAGAAACATCAAAGCTGAGAAAGAAGACAGTATGCCCAAGTATCTCACGAAGTTCACCCAATGCCGGGATGAGCTGGGAAGTATGGGGGTGACTGTTGATGATGAGGACTTAGTGAGCTTGGCTCTCCTTGGTCTTCCGAAGAGTTGGCATTCCTATCAGGACTCTATCAATGGTCGGGAGAAATTGTTAGGATGGGAGAGACTTTGGTCGGATCTTGTGCAAGAGGAGATCAGGCGGAATACCAGGGACGAATCTTCATCAAAGGCATTTGATGAAGAAAATTGTGCTTTGGCTGCCAAAGAAAAGAAGGGGAAGAACAAGAAAGCTTCTCATTCCGATGCGAAAGGCAAGAAGCAGGACATGTCCAAGGTGAAGTGCTTTCACTGTCACTAGCACAGACACTATGCCACAAATTGTCCATAGAAGAAGAAAAATAAGCAAGCTGCTGGATCTGCAGTGGGAGAAGCCTTAGCCTCGCAGTTTGAGCTGGATTTTTTGTTGATCACATGCTTGGTATCAAGTGTGATGGGATCAGTATGGTTCTTGGATAGTGGTGCATCTTTTCACATGATAGGAGATCGAGATTTGTTTTTTGATCTGGATGAGAAAGATCTTGGAGTGCACATCGATGGGCGCTGATGGTAGATATAGTGCGACCGGTATCGGTACCATTTCCTTTGGGAGGGAGTCTGGTAAACCCTTCGTATTGAAGGAAGTGATGCATGTTCTAGGATTGAAGAAGAATCTTATCTCTATGGCGAGGTTAGAATACAAGGGATATGATGTTGTTTTCAGTGAGGGAAAGGCTTTCCTGCGCAGTAAGACAACTGGAGAAACCCGTAAGATAGGGGTTCGAGTCAAGAACCTTTATCAATTACATGTAGATGGCTACGCAGCAATGGCATGCAAGGAAAAAGGAGTGGTGAGCTGGGATGATGGCGAGCTGTGGAACTGAAGATTGGGCCACCTTCACCATGGAGCCTTGAAGATACTGCAGTAGATTTCTACTGGGCTTCCTAAAGGCACTCTTGCATAGTCAGATCAGTGCAAGGGTTGTACTTTGGGAAAATTTGTGAAAGCCACCTTTCACGAGAAGGATAGTCACGCCACGACAATCCTTGAGAGAATTCACACAGATGTGTGTGGACCTTTCTCAGTAGCTTCGACAGCAAAGCACAGGTACTATGTGATCTTTGTTGATGATTTCTCCCGAAAGTGCTGGATCTTCTTCATGTAGAAGAAGAGCGAGTCATACTCAAATTTCTGTGAGTTCAAAGCACTGGTAGAGAAGGAATCGGGGAAGAAGGTGAAGGCTCTTAGGAGCGACAATGGTGATGAATTCATCTCTGGCGAGTTCAAGGACTTTTGCAGAGCAGAAGGGATTCGAAGAGAGCTCATAGCTCCCCATAACCCATAGTAGAACGAGGTTGCTGAGCGGAAGAACAAAACGATTGTGGGTGTTGCATGGGCGATGTTGCATGATCAGGGCCTACCCCTTCACTTGTGGGCGGAGGCATGCAATACTGCAGTATATGTACAGAACTGTTGTCCTCACAAGGTACTTGGCATGAGTACACCTGAGGAGGATTATTCTGGTAAGAGGCCTGATATTTCCCATTTGAGGATTTTTGGTTCTCCTGTTTACATGCATGTGATGAAGGATGCCAGGAAGAAGCTGGAGCCGACTGCAGAGGTTGGGATATTTGTGGGGTACACTGATACACCCCACAACTATCGTGTGTATTTTCCAGACAGTCGCAAGACTGTTGTGTGACAGAATATAAAATTTCAGGAAGAGAAAGCCATGAAGTGTTTGCTTGAGAGGGAGCCACACTTTGATGCAGATGAGGAGCTATTAGTTCCTAAGGATGAGCTTCAGGACGTGGATCAACCACATGATGAAGTTCATGGAGTGGAAGAGACCACTCATGCAGTGCCAACCATTAGAGGGTGAAAGCGCACTATAGAAGCTGAGCGACTGGCTCAAGATGCAGAGAAGGTTGTAGGACCACCTACAACACAACGCAGACAGAGACAGTCACCTGATCGGTACACTGGATACATGGCTCTTGTGAGAAAATGTGTCGTGGCTGAGCCATCCTCTTTTGAGGAAGCTATGGAGGATCCCGCATGGGTAGACGCCATGGTGGAAGAGTATGATTCGATTGTCAGAAACAGTGCGTGGAAGATTGTCCTAAGACCGGAGGGGAAATCAGTGGTGGGTTTGAGATGGATCTACAAAGTGAAGTAGGTAGCTGACGAGAGTGTGGAGAAGTACAAGGCAAGAATTGTTGCCCGAGGCTTCTCACAGATAGAGGGGATCGATTATGAGGAGACCTTTGCACCTGTTGCAAGGTATTCTTCCATACGGACGATTCTTGCTCTCTCATCGCAGATGGGGTGGCACATCCATCAGATGGATGTGAAGACTGCGTTCCTCAATGGAGTCATTGAGGAAGAGGTGTACATAGAGCAGCCCGAAGGTTTAAAGATCTTCAACAGCGAGTCACATGTGTGCAGGCTCAAGAGAGTGTTGTATGGGTTGAAACAAGCACCTCGTGCTTGGTATACACGGATAGATAGTTATTTCACCAGACTTGGATTCTCCAAGTGTGAGGCGGATCCTAACCTATACCAGATTGTGGTGGAGGGTAAGTTGCTGATCATTTTACTTTATGTAGATGATTTGATTTTGACGGGAGATGAGCTGTTGGTACTTTCATGCAAGGAGGATCTTGCTAGAGAGTTTGAGATGGAGGACTTAGGCCTCCTTCATTATTTCCTAGGATTGGAAATTTGGTAGCGCAGTGATGGACTATTTGCTTCTCAGGGTAAGTATGCTCGGGAGATACTGGAGAAGTTCAACATGCATGGCTACAAGCCTGTTGATACTCCTCTTCCTAGAGGTTGGAGGAAGGAGGATTCTACTTCAACGGAGGTAGTCGATGCCACTATTTATCAACAGTTGGGGGGGTCACTTATGTATTTGGTCAATACATGACCCGATATATGCTATGCTATTAACCAACTTTCACAAGCTATGGTTAAGCCAACCAAGTTTTTTTGGAAGGCAGGCAAGCATGTATTGCGTTAGCTCAGAGGCACATCAGGATATGGATTAAGGTACAGACAGGAGGACGAGGTGAAGCTATGTGGCTTCACGGATGCAGATTGGGAAGGGAGCCCAACGAATAGAAAGAACACATCTGGAGGGATCTTCAGTATCAGGGCAACAACAGTTTCTTGGTACAACAAGAAGCAGAGATTCGTGGCACTCAGTTCAGCAGAGGCCGAGTATATGGCAGCAAGTTTGGCTGCATGCAAGGCTATATGGATGAGGAAGATCATGGTCGGGTTGTTTGGGTCACACTTGGAGCCTACTGTGATTTATTGTGATAACCAGAGTTGCATTAAACTCTCAGCTAATCCAGTATTTCATGATAGATCCAAGCACATCAACATCAGGTACCATCATATCAGAGATTGTGTGCAACGAAGAATCATGTTACTTTCATACATTCCCACGGAGGATCAGGATGCTGATATCTTGATGAAGGCGCTCACCAGGAGAAAATTCGAATACCACAGAGGCAGGATAAGGGTTGCAGATAATCCATATCTTGTTGAGAGGGAGTGTTGAAAATGCAACAAGATGATGGAGCTTAGTGAAAAGAAGTCGCCTTCACTAAGTGGGCCTGCTGGCTATTTTTGGCGCAAAGTCTATTTTTAGACTATGTCTATTTTTAGACATATGGATCATGGTCTATGAGTTGCAGGATGCTATTTATGGATGATTGGTCATGTTGTAAAAATAGATGGACCTCTATTTTTAGACATATGGGCAGAGTCTATTTTTAGACTACCAGGCAAAAAATAGAACAATCGAATATTATTAGCTCTTAGTAATATTTAGACTATAAACATTATCTTATCCTCTTGCAGCACTTCAGTTCGAGCTACGGATGTGGCACATGCAACTGCTAGAAGGAAATACACTTTTCTTATGGGTTAGTTGAGCTATTGCATGATGGACTTCAGTTAGAACTCAAAGTGATTGAGTTTGGTGGAGTTGATTGAGGAGTTGATGGAGTTGTGTTCAATTTGACTTAGTTGAACTAGTTGTATTTAGTCTAATTGACAAATACACTAGTGATGAGTGGTGTGAATTAATTATTAATTAATTCAATAATAATTAACTCATAAATCAACTAAATAATACATCAGTTAACTCAGTGCATGGACAGTTCAGTGGAGACAAGTGTTAGAGGTGGGTGAAAGGGTGAGTCTTCTATTAGTTGTGACTATAGATGTGCATGAGATTTGCACAATCAATGGATTGAGATTGCCAATGAGGATTGCACAGTAGAAACCAAGGGAATTCGAATTTGGATCACACATTTGGTTCTATTCTCAATAGGTATTACGCAGTAGAGGCACGCAAACAGCGGAGGAGATTTGAACCAGTGACTTGTTCGGATCTGAGCTAGTTTGTGTGTAATAGGTGGAGATAGTACTGAGTACTTGCAAGGAGTATTGTACTATGTATTGTTACATGTTCTCTATCATTATAATATATAGATAGATGAGGGGTTTTCAGCTGTATGCTTTCCCTGTTACATACTGTGTTGATATGTGTGATTGATGTATCAATGTGCGCACACGATTGTTTCTTAATTACGCAATATTGATGATCAATGTAGAGGAGGTTATGTATTATGCATGATTCCACAAATAGTGTATAATCAGGATAATCTCTGTGAATAAGTGTCATATTATTCAAAATTTATACAAGCACGAGGGTTGACTTTTCAGTCATATTGAGCTTTGGTGTGCTTTTTGGCCACTTCAATGGTTTGAAAAGCAATGTGATAGTCTTCAAAGGTGTGTTTGAGCATGAAAAGTCTTTGTTCTAATGGTTGGGTGCCAGAGGGAAGTTCGACAGCTAGGTGGAGGGAAGGGATCTCACACTCGATTGGTAAGACTGCCTCCTCACCAAAGACAAGGTGGAAAGGAGTAAACCTTGTGGTGGTTTTAACAGAGGTTCTATAGACCCACAAAGCTGGGAAGAGCATAAGGTGTTAGTTGGTTTTGTGCTTATTCACCATTTGATGAAGCACCGTCTTGAGAATCTTGTTGACGGCTTCAACTTGTCCATTACCTTGGGGGTAATAAGACAATGAGTACTGGTGCTGGAAGCCAAACAGTGACGATAGTTCACACCATACCTCATCTTCAAGATGTCAGCCATGGTCAGAGACCAATTATCTCGAAACCTCGAATCAAGCAATAACATGGTTAAAAAAGAAAAGGGTTGTGATAGTCGCCATGTTATTGAACGTTGGCATGACCTCATCCCATTTGGTAAAATAATCGACTGCCATGATAATATACTTATGGTTATTAACAGATGATGGTCGACACTCCATAAAGTCAATGGTCGATTTACAGAAAGGACTAGCAGGGATGACATGATCGAGGGGAGTCGGTGGGGCTCTTGCCTTTAGGGGAAAATGTTGACAATTGGGGCAGTCTTTGATTACCTCAATGCAATCAATGAAGAGAGAACGCCAAAAGTAACCAGCACACATGACTTTCTAGGCAGTGGCCATACCGAAGAGGTGACCACCACAAGCGCCACTCAGACGGGTATTTAGCACTTGCTCTGCTTTAGGATGGGTGAGACAACGATGGAGGATAGAATCCATACCGCAACAATAAAGGTCGTCACCGATGAGGAGGTCGTGAGGGGCCTGGTATCGAATCTGTCGTTGATCATCACGGGTAATATGGGGAGCGAACTTTTGGGTTCGAAAATATGTGAGAATATCTTCGTACCAAGGATCGTCTGAAGTGATGACAAACAAGTGTTCATCCAGAAGCTCGTCATTAACCGATGGATCATGTGCACCGGTGGGTCATTCAGAAATGAGTTCGGCGAGGGCCAAACATTTCTTACTCTTAGGCATAACAAACTCGAGATCGAATTCCTGGAGGATGACGATCCAACATGCATACTTCCCATTGATGATCTGTCGACTCAATAGGAAGGTCATGGGGTTGGAGTTTGTTACGACCTTGGTGGTATGCGTGAGGATATAGTGACGTAGCTTTTGGACGGAGAACACGACAGCCAGCGCCAACTTCTCTTCATGGGAGTAGTTCAGAGGGGGACCTACTGAGTTCTTACTGACATAATAGATAACATGCTCATTCTGCTCCTCATCTTCTTGAATAAGGACCCTAGCGACCGAATGAGCGGAAGTTGAGATATATAAGATGAAGTCCTTGGTGAAGTCGAGGGGATTGATCAAGGGTGCGGAAGTGAGAGCATGCTTCAGGGCATCAAAAGACTGTTGAGCATGGTCATCCCAAACAAATGGAATGGTGGAGTGAAGGAGTATGAGAAACCCATGCGTGGTGGTTGCATAGTCAGACATGAAGCTGTGAAGGAAGTTAACTTTACCTTGAAGGCTTCGTGATTGGTGCAAGGTACGAGGAGGTGGCAGTTCAAGAATGGCTTGAACTTTCAAGGGGTCAAGAGTGATACTGTCTTTCAACACAATGAAGCCTAATAGATAGCCGACAAGAACACAAAAGACACATTTCAACGGATTAAGATGAATGTTATACTTGTGACATCGGAGAAAAATGGTGCGCAAATCATGAATATGTTGCACCCGAGACCTAGAATGAGCGGTGAGATTGTAAAGGTAAGCAAGGATAAGGTGCACCAAGTCATGAAAGAAATATGACATGGCCCGCTGAAATGTGGCTCCGACATTTTTTAATCCAAATGGCATGATCCGATAGGCAAAGGTTCCCCATGGACTATTGAACGCGATTTTTAACTGATCAGCATGACAGATACTAATTTGGTTGTACCCGAAGAATCCATCCATAAAGGATAGAACCTCATGCCCCACACACTCATCAATGATCCGGTCAATGAAGGGTGTGGGAAAGTTGTCTTTGGGACAAGCTTTGTTCAGGTCATGAAAAATTGTGCAGACACGAATGGTGCCTTGCTTCTTGAGAACAGGAACCGGGTTGGATACTCATGTGGTATACTCAATAGGATAGATGAAATCAACCTACTTGAGCTTGTCAATTTCGGGTTTTATGGCCTCATGTCGAGAAGGGTAGATGGGTCTCAACTTTTGACAGACAGGAGTGGCATCAGGCCATGTGTCAATATGGTGTCAACAATGGCGGGATCAAGTCCAGGCATCTCAGAGTAGGACCAAGTGAAAACATCACGAAATTCTTTGAAGAGCTTGGTGTAAGCTTCAATTTCTTCCAGGGTGCACTGTGCCCCCAAGGTAATGTTTTCTTCGACCCCTGGTTTATCTGAAATGTTAACTTTGATAGTAGGAGAGATGTTGGCCATGTTCCCTTCTTCGAAAGCATCTGGGGCAGGTCTAGGATTTCAAAACTAATCGAATTCACCATGGATGAAGTCTTTTGATTCCACAACATACTAGTCATGGGACTGTTGTGCCAGGAAGTATGCACGGTGGTGCATATTATCCCAAGGGTAATTAGG
The DNA here is from genome assembly GCA_000404065.3 of Pinus taeda. Lineage (NCBI taxonomy): Eukaryota > Viridiplantae > Streptophyta > Pinopsida > Pinales > Pinaceae > Pinus > Pinus taeda. The sequence continues at coordinate 86,793 of APFE030509503.1, read as the reverse complement.
GGTAGTCATAGCTTCCATGTTGTCCTCATCAGACTGGAAAATGGGTGGACAGGAGGAAGACTGACTACATGATGCAACGACATTACCTGGTGCATCAACCTGAGAAAGAAGGTTTGAATACACAACATCTGGAATGTAGACGAGGAGTTAGTAGATGGAAAATCTATAGATGTTGAGACTTGGGATCCAGGGTAATGTCCCGACGGAATAGTTCCCCAGAAACAGAGGAGGCCTTGGTGGGGTGGATCTAGAGGAGCTTAGCTAGAAGAGAAACAACAGGGTGTTGAGGAATTGCTTGTTGATCAGGCATACTGAACTGCTTAAGGGCAGCCCGTGACACTTGTAACATGTAAACACTCATAGAGTTAGGCTCTGAGATGGGAGGGGGAGGATCAAGGAAAGCACCCAAGAATGAGGAATCTTTGTAGACTTTGGGTGAAACACCAGTGAGAGGAGTTGAATATTGTTTATCAGACATTGATGAGATAATGGACTCGGGGGAGGTCACGAAAGCCGACTCGCAGTAAGTCAACTGATCAATGGTAACGATCTTCCCTTCATGGAAGTAGATCTTGAGGAACACCACAAACGCGATGGATGACATTGCATATGTGTAACTACAACCTAAGAATGTTGTAATCCAAAGGGGCATTAATGACTTCAATGTTGACATGGACAGTCTTACCTACAAGGACCATTGGAGAATTGCAGTACATGCCAAGGGGCTGGGCAGAGTGTCCATCCCAAACACACAAAGTGTTAGTGGAGGGGGACAACTCAGGTGACTTAAGTTGTTCCAAACAATAGCAGACATCACATAGGTGGATGCACATTCGTCAATAATGCATTGGGAGATGATGGCATTACGAACTCTAACTGTTATCTGGAAAGCAACAGATGAAGGCAATGGCGGATGCTTTGATGTATCAATCGGGATTACAATCAAGCGATTGTTAGAAGGATCCACTGCACCCAAGGCAGTTAGTAGAGCTTTCTTTTGAGATGGGCACGACTGGAGGACTTCCAACATTGACATGGCAGCAGGTGTTTGCGCCAAGTTGTCTACTATGATGTATGTATGGTCAACTCTGTTAGAAGCCACATTATAGAGTAATGGTCCCTTTGGGATCTTAGGAATGGCCTCAACTTTAGGTTGAGGGATCTGTAAAGGACCATTTCGTGTCGTAAGAGGCTCAACAGATACTTTAGTTTTGGAATCAGTGGCAGACGAAGTCAAGGGCTTGTCATATTGACGCGGTTGATTTTGCAGGTTGATATTAGAGGGGTTAACCTCATCAAAGTTCATCATAAGGATCTGGTAGTCACCAACACTAGAAGGTTATGGGGGATGGGCTGCTTCACTTGGCTGAGGTTGAGTAGCAACAAATCCTTGCTGAGGAAAAGGATTTGTGAGCACTGCCAGTTTAGATGGTGCAGGATTCTGAGGCAATTGTTAGTCTCTAGAAGCTACTTGAGCTTTCCACATTTGGCGCATCTAGGGTAAAAGAGGACACTCATGTGTATAATGGCCATGTACACCACAACATGCATAAGGCTTGTTCATACGAATAACCTTGTTTTGCTTGGGTTGGTTTCCCTGTTGCTGGTTGTTGGTGTTAGGCTGGTTCCCTTAGGGTTCATTAGGCTGGTTACCTTGATTACCCTGGTTACCCTTATTACCCTTATTACCCTTCCCCTTATTCTTTTTCTTCGAATTTTGGGGATTAGTAGCACTCTGTTGTGCAAACAATTGACCCTGAGGGGGCGGTGGCTGCTGGGGCTGAGGATGCATGGGAGGCTCCAACGCTAATGATTGAGAGGCTAGAGCATTAGGTTGTGCATAAGGAGGAGCAACAGTTTGGTAAACGAGTTGGGGTCCTGGAAACATGTTTCTAGCAGGAGGGGCATAAGTGTTGGAGCAATTGATGCCCCCCTACGAGTAGCCATAACTTTGTTGAGTATATGGCAAACAACGTGAGAGAGATCCAAGGATACCATTGGTGGCATGAGATGCCCCCAGTGCATTGGCACTTCCAGGACAAGGGAGGTCTGGAATGACAATATAGACATAACTGGGTTGTGCATAAATTAGATCATATCTTGTAGGGGTTTGGAGAGCTTCTTCCTCGATTTGAGGAAAATGGGATGCGACATCTTTTCCAATGGGAGATAAAAGGCTTCTAAGAAACCAATCTAGATAGACACGGTCTTCAAAAGGCGGGGCATTACATGTGCTCCTCCTTCGATGCCACTCTTGAACATGGTCAGAAAGGCGAGTGGCGAAGGACTGATGGAATGTGATCAATAGCTCTGTATTAGTGTCATACCAGAGAGGTAACTGGAAATATGAGAGGAACGCTTTAGCAAGCATTGCAAAAACGAAATGAGATGTGGACAGCTAGTCTACATACCATTTTGCAACGTCTCCAAAGAGTGTGCATTGGAATAGCCGAAGACGAATGGAGTCATCAGTTATGAAGTTGGATGAACACCACATGTGGAAGGCTTGAACACGGTTGGTAGGATCCTCTCTAGCATTACCCTCAAACTTTGGGATGTCTGAGGGAAGCTTAGTCGGCATAAAGGGCCAATCAACATCATGGTGTATGGGGTCATTTATCAATTGGTTAAAATCCGGTAGACTTAACCTAGCCATAAAGGGGAGCATGAGGGCTGCCAGAACGGTTCTTGAGACTGTTCCTCTTGATGTGACCACTAGGATAGAACCGGAGCCAACACTAGGTTAGGTTCCTGCACCAATTGTGGGTCGAGACACGATGATGATATGTGGTGAAGGAGGCTCGAAATCAAAAGAACAAGGAGAAGAGTTGGTATGGGGACTCCGAGGGCTATGAACTCGAACCCGACGGGGAGGGGTAATATGCCCAAGTGGAAACTGGGGGTGAAGGCCTAATAGTCTCCACGACAAACGCCTTGGCGGCGCAATGGTGGTAGGACACATGTGACACAGAAATGGTGAAGGGAGATCAACAATATGCCTTTGTCTCAATGAGGGGAGATAAATTTATTATGTTAAGTCTTGGCTTGGCGGTGTAAACCAAACGCCCTTCGCTTAAGGTGTGCTTGTGTGTGTAAGAGTATTAATTGATTAAGCCCAGATCGTGTTTGTAAAAAAAAAAAAAAAAAAAAAAAAAAAACTTGTTGAAAATAAACTAAAATTAATAATAGAAAATGAACAAAAAAATAATTAACTAAACCCCATCCAAACTGGGTTTGCAAACACTACGTTGGTTTGTGGCTAAATTGACAGAAAATACACTAAAATGGACAAGAGATCTAAAAGCCAGTGTGACTAGGATCGAGTGACACTAAGCTACTGGACAGTGGTGTAGCAACAACAGAAACCAGAGGGGAAGATCACTGCAAAAAGATAGGGAGATGGGTGAAACACCTAGGGAAACCGATGGGACCCTAAGGAAAATGACCAAACAATTTTAAATGTGAAAATATGGATGGTAACAACCTATCTTTACAGATCTGAAACATAAGGGTACAAATCTGGAAAATGTGTTTGAAAGTGCTACAGAAACTCACACTACTCACTGAGCTAAACTCCTCCTAGAAAGGTGGAAGCGTACTAAAAGCCCTAGGGGAGGCTAAATTCGATGTCAACGAGTAAATCAGAGTGGATCAAGGCTTAAGTGGGATGAGATAGAGGCCAGACAACCCAATATATAGCTCTTTGCAAAACCCAGAAATAGATCTAAGAAAAAACCTAAAACCTAGAAATCGCAGGTTTTAGCCCGTTTCTTTGTAGGGATCGCACTTTTTGGGCTGATAAGTGCGCTCTGGCCTCCATATTGTACTTTTTGGGCCAAAAAGTGTGATCTCTTCTCCATGGATCTCGGCTGGCAAATCTCGGAAAAAAGTGTTGCCTTTGTCGTGACTTGTTCTTATGACCTGCAGAAATGACCAAAAAGCTTATGGAAGTCAGAAATTTAACAAATCTAGGGTTACAAAACTAGGAAACATTAATAGAATTGAAAAAACAAGAAACCCTAAGTTGAAAAATGAAGGTCCCCAGGTTCCTGGATCTGAAGTATAAAACTCGGTGAAGTCGCCAATTTTGTTGTAGTGTTTTCTTCTCAAAGATGTGCGAAAAGAACCCACTTAAGATTGTGGATGACAAACAATCTCAACAATATAAATGACTGCTAAACATTGTAGATTTGTAGCAACTGGTAGAAACAAAACTTGCCAAAGTCTGGATCTATGCTAGAATCATAATTAAACAATAAAAAGAAAGAGTAATAACTCTAATCATCCAATGGAAACCAGATATACAAAGAATAATTTTATTATAACATATGTGAAGGGAACAAATAGATGTTACCAATCCCCCTATATGGGATGGGTTCTTGGCGATCGTCAAATGTCTTCAGCTTGTGTGAAAACCAAACAAAAATATGGTGTGCGACAATGAAAATAATCAGAGTTACAACAGTGAGTGCAACAATGAAAATAATCAAAAGAGAATAATGAATGGAAAACCCTTCTATTTATAACAAAATATTGAGTTATCATCGAATAATGAGCAATAATAAAATATTATTGATCCCATTCTTGGAATAACCACTTAGAATATTTTATTATATTTGTTTAGGAGAGAAAATGTATTTAAGAAGGAATCAATCACACATAACACAGAAGAAGTAGATCAAGTGTTTTGCTTTAGTACATTGCATTACCAGGTTGATCTACTGTGGGAATTTCTACATGGTATCAGAGCTAACTGATTTGTAGGAAAAATTCTACATGGTATCAAAGCTAGTTGATTTGTAGGAAAAATTCTACATAATTCTACCTGGTATTAGAGCACAAGTGCTCAAGGAAGAACAATATACTAGAGGAGATTTAAAAGTTTTGAGTTTTGGGCCGAGAGTTTGCAGAGAAGATCTGAAAATTTTTGTACAAAATTTTCAGGAACAAATAGCATATTTGAATTCCTTGTGGAAAAATACCCAAAATCAAAAAAAAAAATCGGTTGAATCGAAGTTCGGATGAGGGAGATATCGCTGATTTAAAATCAGATCTTTTTATAGAAAATTTCGTGACGACGAGAAAGGGGAAATAGATTGGTGTGCTAGCCAAGAACCTGTATGCACTTGAGGTACAAGATGCATGCATAGCCTTGAGGAGCAAGGCAAAGGTTAGAGTCAGAACTGACATGCATCAGTTATCCATGAGTGAATACACAATTATCTGAAAGTAAAAGTTGTCACATGCATGCAAGCATCAACAAACTGTATCTCATTAATTTAACAACTTGTTAAATTAATCTAACTAAACTTGACTAAGTTAAACTAAGTCAACTGATCCTCTCAATATAGAACTCATCCTTAATTCCTCAACCAGTGGAGCAAATTAAGGACACATTCCCCAATCAGTGGAGAAATAATTGCATGTTCTCACAAAGACTTCAAGTTTGATTTTCCTTAACTAATTAACTCATGGAGAATTAATTAATTAATATTCAAACGGCTGGTAAGACCAAATTCGAATTTTACTTCCTATTTTACACCAAGGACTGTCTAAAAATAGGAATCCAACATGAACTGCTAAAAATAGAACTTCTATTTTTAGCACTTTCGTTTTTCATTCCTTGTTGCCCAATCCAGCACTGATGCCCAAACTGCTATTTTTAGCAATTTCTTGTTGCCAATTTTCAACATTTCCATGATTTGTTGTTTTCCCCAAACAACCTTTCCATATGTGGCAGGAACATGTTAATAGTGGGGGATCCCTCCTTGGTTTCTGAAACCTCTACACCACCCCCCACATCCAGCTTGTGAATACCGCTATACAACGTCAACGCAAAATTAAATTTGTCAAACGAGGTGGAAACATGTTTGCTAGGTGGCCATTTTGTTCTACAAGTGCACATTTGTCAAAATTTTAATGCCCCTAATGCTCCACGTCTTACAGAACCAGTTTAAGGTAGTTGTTAAATCTATTAAATCTAAATCTCATGAAAGGGTCATGAAATCAACTTTTTCTTACTTGTCTTGCCTACTAAACATCATTCGGCATTATGATCCAAAATTGTTCTCAATAGTGGTCAAAGAGTTTTGTGAAGATCTCAATCTTCCTAATGCAATAGTTGATGGGTCAGAACAATGTTACTGTGCTTCAAACGACCTGTTTATCATTTTAATGGATCATATTTTGAATGTTATGGGAAATGAAGAGATAATTACTTTAATGGCATTTAAAATTACATATAATTTATTGCAATGAATCACTATATAATTTTAAAAAATATATTAAAATGATTTTTAAGCGTTATTATAATAAATTAAAAATAGAAAGAAGAAATATTATAAATTGTGATTGAAAAATATTATTAATTTTATTTTATATTTATTCATGATGTAACCCCAACGACATTTGTTGCATGCAACTCCTGTTAGAATTGGAAAATAGTATTAATCTATTAATATGCAAATATAATAAAAACCAATGATGTAGTTGGTGATATCAACAACAAATTAAAACATTGATGAGTGATATTTTCATGTTGATTGACAAACATATATGCATTGAGATTTATTCATTTAAAGCTATAAAGTGAATATTATTAAGTTGTTGTTGTTGTTGTTGTTCTTTTTTTTTTAATAAAAAAAGTATTTTTAGTTTAATCTTTGTTTTATAGTGACCCAAATATAGGGTCTCCTCGCCAACTGCACCCCATTAAATTGGTTTAGACACCATTCAATGCTGAAATGATGCACATCACCAACTAGGGGCCTAGTGTCGTAGTTATTCTCGATGCATTATGCTCTCATGTCAATGTAGTTTGTCCCTTCCGTCTCCTTTGCATTCACTTAGTGATCTCCCTCTTTTCAGCCCTAATAACTCATTTAATATTTACAACCATGCCTTTTTACCAGTTCTACAATATTTCTCTTCATTCCTATATACAGTAATTTGAAGAGAACAAACATTGGAATCTCATAACTCCCCCTTCCATTACAACCCAAGCTCATTCTTCAAGCTTCTCAGTCGTACATATCAACGCCATGGTTAGAGAATGTGGTCATGCTCGTCGCGGAGGTAGAGGGCATGGGTTCCCACCAAACGCTCCTTGGTTTGGCAACCACATGGTGTTATTCGACTCCGACATCCTTGATCACATCAGACACCGGGAGGCCACCTTGGAGGTGGAGGAGCATAGAAGACTCAACAATGGGCATTAGGTCGTTCAAAACTTACTGGTGCGTCATTTATGAAACCTAGAGCTTGATCAAGATGGAGCTGAAAGATGAGTGGCTGAATCAAATGGATATGCTAGTCCCATCAGAGCCTCTCTCTACAACCTCTCCAGAACCATTGACATAAATTTTCCACCTGTGCCTGCTTCCTCCACATCCTCAAGCTCTTTAGAAAGGACTGCAGATCAACATCCTTCTCATCAACCTCACTCTCCTTCTCCTTCCAATATCCTGGTAGGTGATGAGCAAGGCAGAGGGTCACTAAATCAAAGGCCTCTAAATAAATAGGCTACAGTCAAAGAGGGTAGTTCAAAGTCGCTTCCCATCGTTGTTACCCAGCCCGTCGAGAATGATCCCTCTCCTTAAAACCATAGCTCCTTCAAATGCCTTATAGTGGATGAAACTCTAGATGTAGAAAGAAGACCCTAGTCGATCGAAGCCAACTCCTTTAGATTCCAAAGGCAAGCACGTGACATAAGCATGTTCTCTACCTTGCTCTATTTGCTTCAATATTTCCTTTGTTCTCACAATGGCATATGCTTGTTAGCCACACCTGCAAACGTTTGGGCAAAAGATTTCTTGTAATTTGTATGAACTTTTTTTTTTAAATTTTTGCATGCACAATGACTTTGCATCAGACTTTTACTCTTCTTAACAGACCATCTGGTTTCCCTTTTTGGGGCAAATGATCCCCATCAGGCTCTTAATAATGGGGCCTCGGCGACATGATTCACAATGATTCTCTGAATGTAACTTATGTACTATAATTTTGCTAATGTAAAGTTGCCTACTTTCTTATAAATTTTTTTTTTTATAGTGGAGTTTGAATAAAGGTTTGCACCTCTAGAGATTTGATCCATGTTGGCACTTCATAAATTCAAAGTTGATATGCATCTATGTATAAAATTTCATGGCCAAAAGTCAAAGGGACATTCACGCCTTTAAATAGGTTATATTACATAAGAATATCATTGGCAAAACCATGGGTTGTCAAAACCTGGAACCTAAAAATCCCCAATAGTACATCGACTCTATGACCTAAATTTTACGTGAACTACCGTAACCATATTTATAAGAACTAGTTTGTTATAATTTTTAAATTTTTACTGTTATTTTAACTTCTTTTGTTTTATTGGCTTGACCAATAGGAAATTTAACCTTGAATCTCATTATTTACATAGAACTTCATAGCATGACAATTGTCAATAATTTTATTTTAAATAATTTGACCTCTCCAATTGTGTTTTCCTAATGTTAATTATCGATTGAAAATTAATAATAATAATTATTTTATTTTATTTCATTTTATTTTTTATATAGCATTACATCTCTTTTATACAGATTGGAGAGGCATTTCTCACACAGTAAAGAGAATATTAATAAAATTCTTTAGTTAACAATTTTTTTAAAAATAAAAATTAATTTTAGTTTAATCTTTATTTTATAATAGAGTTTAAATAAATATAATAAATATTTATGTTAATTAAATTTTTTTTTTAATAATCTCAAAAAAAAATTACTCATATCAAAAATAAAATTTTAATTTAAAGCTTTGTATATAGAAATTTATTTCCAAATTGGTCTAGTCAATCAAGAGTACTATATTCTCATTCTCAAACTCCTAAATGCATAGAAATTGAGGGAACGAGTTAAAAAATGCTAAGAATGGTTAGTGCAGCTATGTTCTTCATTGAATTTAAAATGATAAAATTGGATTATGGGATAAGAGATGGATGGAGCTATGAAAATCCTCGGGGTGGCTAAGGCTTTGCCCTAACTGACTGATGTAAACTTGGATTGCATGGATCTCTTCGCAAATATATACTGTAGTTCAAACAATGGCGAATCTAAGTGACCTAGCGAAGAAGACAATATATTATGCAAAAATGGTTGTTGGTTCAATAAACTCTTCCTTGGTTCCATATAGTGTCATGCTAAAATTCAAATATGTTCTTCTAGTAGTTCAAGAAGTTCCTTACCTTAATGTTCCTTTGGAAGAGGAAGCTTTTAGTTGTGATTTTTGTTTTTTTGGAGCAAGGTTTGGCTTGCAAGTTTAATGGGTTTTGTCCATGGCTAATTGATCTACACAAATGAATCTCCAAGACATGGAAACCTTTCTTGATAGAGGATCTAAATATTTATCCTATGACATATGGTTTTTGCTGTTGTTATTTTTGTCAATATTGAGGACAAAAAGGACATTTGTGAATCTAGGCGTGGTTCTAGGGTAGTGTCGTTGTCTTCATGCAACCCTGGTCTCCCACATTTGATCCATTTATAACATCAATATCCAAGGCTCCTATTTGAGTAGGGCTTCTAAATATTCCTCTGCATCCTTATAATCTCTTATCATTATGATATATTGGGAATTCATTAAGAAAGTTCTATTGTCACAACCCAGAAACTGGAAATTTTTACAAGACTACTTATGATAGAATATGTGTGGAGATGGAATTTAATAATGATTTTCCCACTGAGATTAATTAGATGGCTCGATATTGTGTCTAGGGTTCAAAATTTTAATTATGAAAATGTTTCATTCATGTGTAGAGAATGTTATGAAACAGGGAATGTAATCAAAAGTTGCCCCTAGCATTTATAGAAAAGCAAGGATTGAATAAAAAAAAAAATAGTGGGAAGGAGCCAGTGAGGATCCTACAAACTCAGGAAAATGGAAAAGCAACAAGCCCTTGGGGAAAATGAATCTCCTCTTGATTCTATAAGGAAAAATGTTGGAATGACAACTTCTTGGGTGAATCAGGCAGATAAGGGAAGAACTCAAAAATAAAAATGCTCACTTTTGGAGAATGAATTGCCACAAATAGTAGAAAATACGAGTTGGATTCAAGTTGGGAAGAAAGAGAAAATATTTTCACCAAGCAAAACAAGAATTCTAACTAAAGTAAATCAAAAGTAGTGAAAAATGGAATGTAAATGTGTTTGGATATTGGAGCTTTTCTCGAAAATATTTAGTTTGAAAGGGACTGTAATTTTTGTATAATGGGTTACTCGCTTAAGGGTTTGGATTGAACCTCCATGCTCAATCTCAAACTTGCAAGGAAGATTGGAATATGTAAAGGTTCTGGCCTTGTAACTAGATATACAAATCTCTACTCGTTTCGTTAAAAAAAAGTTATATTCTTCATTGAAATAGGAAATTCTAAAATTGTTGATACATCAATTTATAATTATTCTCTTTTCACCAATTAGATGTTTTAATATTATAATATGTAAGAATTTATGGAATTTGAATTAAAATATTTGATACATACAAGTTTTATATATTTTGAGAGTTATTGATTGTATATAAGTTCTGAAAATTGTTGATTGTAGGTTATTTTTTGAAAAAAAGAATTATTTCCTCTTCATTTTTTTACTCATGTATTGTTGTTCAAGTGTAGAGTTTGAACTCCTAATATAGTTGATATCATGGATAAAACATAAATTAAAATAAAAAGAATAAAATCTAATGAAAAAGACACATATAAAAGGTAAGTAAATGTTCACACAAACAATTTGGTTTAAATGTGAAAATATGGTGACAACTTCTACATGTGTATCAATGGAAAAACATAAGAAACTATGATGTCCATAATATTCACTCAATTTTATTCACTTAAAATAATGATTAATGTTAGTCACGATATAGCTCTATTTGTTACTACAACCAAGGATTTTTCCTAGACGCCTATGCTACTACCCCCTCTGTTGCTAGTCGCCTTCATACCCACATTTGTCAATGGCGATCTCCATTTTGGTCCCCTGGTTATGTTCACTAGATGCTCTCATTGTTGTAATTACCCAAGTCTCATCTTCTCGTAGGACAACCAAGTGGTTGGTACAATGGGATGTTATCCCCTCCACCTGATTTCGAATCCCATGAGGGGATATCTTTGGCCCATCGTGGTAAGGCTTTGGGAGTAGGGTCCCCCACCCTCATGGAGTCTCAGCTCTTGCTAAGTCATAAATTCCTAGTATATCTGGCTTATGGGCTATTAGATATACTCTTGGTAAAAAACACCATGGTAAGAAAAGAAAATTATCCAAGTCTCCCTTGTCTATGCAACCTCCTTAGACTTCCCATCCAATAAATAATCAGTGTCTGGTATCATCAATGGGTCTTTAGGAGATGTTTCTTTCAAGAATTTTGTGCTTCAATAATCTGCTACCCACTATTCCACTATCCTAGCGTGTGAAGCTCCTTCCATTTCCATCTTCATTGGCTCTAGGATTGGTGTGGAAGTATATTTCATCAAATCTATTAGTTTTATTTTTCGTTATTTTGGGTTTCGTTGTGGCTTACATATCTTCACGCCTAAATAACAAAAAAAATGATTTTGTGATCAAACAAGATATCTTCATCCATCCCTCTGCAAAGCGATTTTTTGTTGTTAAGTTTGACAATGTTGAAAATAGGGGTTGATCTTTAACTCAAATCTGTGGTTTTGGAGCAATGTTGGCACGTGCTTGAAGCTTAGGTCTCCCCATGTCAATCCTTTAAAGGTTTTGACCTCAATTCTTATATGGATGCAACTTCTAAATTTTTCACTACATTTTTGGGGTTTTCCCTCTCTTTGGGCTATTAGGTTTTCTCTATGGAAGTATCATTTTGAAACTTGAAGGAAAAGTATTTCCACTTATGTCAAAATCTATGTGGAAATGGACTTTAGTGTAAGGTTCCTAGCCACAATTAATTTGACTAGTAATTGTTTTTACAATACTCAAAAATTAAACCATGAGCATGTCTCCTTGTGATGTAGGGCTTGTTTTGAAACATCCCATATAGTTGTTCAACACCCAAATGGATTAAATAAAGGTAGAAAGAAACAAAAAAAACCAACCTAGTGGATTAATTCCTTTAAGGATCACCAACTAGTTTTGCAGGAAAAATCTCCATCAATTACTCCTTTTCCTCAAGAAACTTCAATTTCTTATGAAAAACAACAAAATTAGTACTCTGAAATCTCGAAGAAATAATATCTGACCCAAAATACTCAAGACATGAAACCCAAGGTAAGTTAGGCCCTTTACCAACACAAATTGGGTTGATCAAGCTAATGAAGAAGAATATTTAAAAAAAGAACAAGCCTTAGTTATAGAAACTCTAGCCCAAAATGAATCAATAAGCACTTTGTTGTCACTCACTGCAAAATTTGTTTTCAACTGTCCAAGAGTGTAAAGGAGAAGAGAGGTTTTCAGCTATCCTCCAAGTCATAGAAGAACTCAAATCTAAATTGGACCCTCTCCATTGTATGGTGCTCGGAATAAGCTTTCCAGCGATATGTGGAAGTTCGAAAATGGACTTTTGGATCAAAAGATATAGCCAGTTGAAGTCGAAGGGTATCAAGACTTTGGAAAGAGGGAAGCAGAGGTCTGATACCGTAAATCAAAGGATCAGGCAACATGGCATATCAGAGGTTCTAGTGACATGGCATGTTGACGATTGCACTCGGAGGTCTTAGCAACATACAATATCGAAGATCAGCGAGCGAAGGATCAAGCAGCATGACATATCGTCGCCTCGCATAACAAATTCCAATATATCGGAGGCAAAGATTGATAATCGCAATAAATCGGAGATTCACAATCGTATTTTAGTGATGTGCACACCAGAGCAGTTGGGTTGATTGTCGATCGCGCATCGACGATCACACTTCGGGGCAGACTCATCGGTGATTGGCCATCGACGATTTTAGAAGTGACCACTATGAAGAAATTGCAGGAAAAATGTCGATAGTGTAAATTGCTGAGGGATGCCTAAAATAATTTAACAAAGAAATTCAATGCAAAACCAAGGGCAGGCGAGCCTTTTCTCTCTCCTGTAGAGAGCCACACATAGGACTACTATTGGTCTTGATAAAGCCATGTGGCGTATGACATCACCATTATTTGATAGTACAGAGGAAATGTGGCATACAAATTCAACATTTTCAAGGGTCCTATGGGAGCGTATCTGGGTGACACGTGTCACCACTAAGGAAGTGGCACATGGCATTGATGACATCACATCAGCAATCACAAATCAGAGGTTAAGGTATATTGACACTTTACATCATTGGTCATTCTAAAAGTGTCGATAAAGGAGCTTTGATGTGGGGGCTCGCCCACAGTCACAAATAGTCCGAAGATCCAAAGGCGGAGCCATGTTGCACGTCGCATGTCACAAGTTTTGGGAGGGTGAACCAAATGCAAGGTTATGAAATCGCCGATTATCGAGCTCCGATATTCAACTGACGCATAGTCGCTAAAGGAAATTAAAGGAAAGGGGCACTAAACATTTAACAAATGAATAAGGCCTCCAGACAGGAAAAAAAGGGCCCTAAGCACCCTAAGGCTAAGCCTACGGTCAAAACCCATGGTCATATGAAGAGAATTATAGAAAGAGGTTAAAACTAAGGGGGCCAAGGATCTCAAAACGCGCCTGTTTTGTGACGTCTTCTAGAGTAAAAGCCCCAGTGTGTGAGAGTTACGATAATGGAATACAAAGATTTAAATGTGTAATGGGTCAACAGTTGAGGCATTGAATGAAGGCACAACGCAGTTTGAAATTGATATGGGCTAGTCCTATGGAAGCCCATGTAACAAGAAACAGAGGAATGTATGGGCGGAAAAATTAAATCTGACTGATTTGCATATGATTCTCATGAAAGACTAGATTTTTCTTCTATTGCTGGTTATCCCAATCATGTCCCTTCATTTCATGAATGGAATAACTATTTTCCTAGGTTTAATGGAAACACAGATAGAAGGCCTGACCAACACCTTAAGGATTTTCATGAATGCATGGAACAACAGGGTATTATTTTTTAAGATGCGTAAATGAAATTGTTCATGTACTCTTTAGAAGATGATTTTAGAATTTGGTACAAAACAATACCTCGTGGAAGCATATCTTCCTTAAAGAGTTTTCACATGACATTCAATCATTATTGCAAAGGATTATATCCATCAGATGCTCTGTTTGAAAACTATTGTGCATATTCAAAGATGAAAATATTTATGAGGTAAATAATCCTGCTGAAGATGTTTGTGAGACTCCATTCCAAGAAGATATATACTCACATCAAGAAGCATTGCCCAGTGATTAAGAAATTGAAGAAGGAAACATCATCGAGCTGCAAATAAACCCTTAGAGTTCTTATTCACCCGAATTTGATGATCCTCCTTCTTATGATGAATACGATTTCGATGGGAAGTCAAGCGATGCAAAACGACAACATTCCTATTCATGGGAAGATGCACATAAAGAAGAAGCTCCAATTTACGATTTACATCCTTCACCTGAAGCACAAGTCAAGAACCTCCTCTGATTTATGATTCATATGATTCATAGGAGGATGAGATGGTCACGATTTTCAAAGGGATATTCTTACAAGCAACTGGGGAGAGGGATTCCAACGAATTTTTTTTCAATAAGAGCCCAAAGTTGAAGAGCCAACCAAAGTTTGTGGTTTCCTATTGCAGAAAGATTCCTTCCTAGAAACTGTTCAAGAAAGGGAGACAACTACTAATTTTCCTCATCATTTTCATGATCTAGTAGCTGACTACATGGTATCTTTCTTTGGACTGCAATAATATACATCTATTCTAAGGTATGTGTCAAACCTTTGGTCTAAAGCTCTTATGGGGTGCATGCACATGTTAGCCACTTATTTTGAAGAACACAACCCCATTATAAGTTTCATGGAGGAAACTAAAATAGATGATCATCAACTACCAATGTTGTGGCATATATCAAAATTTTTGTCCAAAGATTTTTCATGGTGCATGTTGGTTGTGATTTTTAGCATTGGAGGGTTGACCTCACTTAGGTGAATTGATTCCCTATACATAAGTAGGTATTGTACCTAAAAAAACTCACTAGCTGAGCATTTAATTTCCAGTTGTTAGAATTTATTTTTATGCATTTTAGTTTGATGAGGAAAGGACTCCCTATGAATAAAGTTCCATGGAGATTTTATGGTTATATAAGTGCATTATATTTTTAACTTCATGCCCAAGGGTGAAGGCTACTAGTTTGCAGGTCCTCAACACCTTCCTAGCAAGGCACTAGCCCCAGTTGGAGCCAATGTTGTCACTCACTGTAAAATTTGTTTTCAGCAGTCCAAGAGTGCAAAGGAGCAGAGAGGTTTGCAACCATCCTCCAAGCAAAAAAAGCACTCAAAGCTAAATCAAACCCTCTCCATTGGATAGTTCTCGAAATAAAATTTCCAGCGGTACGTGGAAGTCTGAAAATGGACTTCTGGGTCAGAAGATATGGCCAGTTGAAGTCTAAGGGTATGAAGCCTTTGGAAAGAGGGAAGTAGAGGTTTGATATCGCAAATCGCAAATTAGAGGATCAGGTAGAATGGCATATCGGAGGTTCCAACGACATGGCATGTCGGTGATCACAATTGGAGGTCTTAACAACATACAATGTCAGAGATCAGCAAGCAAAGGATCAGGCAAACATGATATATCAGTGCCTCGCATAACAAAGTCCGATATATCAGAGGCGAAGATCGACAATCGCAATAAATCATAGATCAATGATCACATTTTGGCGATGTGTGCACCAGAGCAATCGGGCTGATCATTGATTGCTCATCAACGATCACACTTCGTAGTAGGCTCATCAGTGATTGGCGATTGGCGATTCTAGAAGTGACCACTGTGAAGAAATTGCGGGAAAAATGTCGATAGTGTAAATTTCCAGAGGATGCCTAAAATCATTTAACAAATAAATTCAACACAAAACCAAGGGCAGGTGGGCCTTTTCTCTCTCTAGAGGGCCACATGGCGGAATACTATTGGTCTCAATAAAGCCATGTGGCTTCTGATGTCACCATGAAATGGCAGTTACGAGGACACGTGGCACACAGATTCAACATTTTCAAGGGTCCTATGGGGGTGTATCCGGATGACATGTATCACCACTAAGGAAGCGCCACATGGCAGTGATGACATCACATCAACAATCGCAAATCGGGGGTTGAGGGATATCGACACTTTATAGTAGAGGTCATTCTAAAAATGTCGATAAAGGAGATTGAATGTGGGGCTAGCTCACAGTTACAAATAGTCCGAAGAACCAAAAGCGGGGCCATGTTGCATGTCACAAGTTTTGGGAGGGTGCACCAAATGCAAGGTTATGAAATGGTTGCTTGCCGAGCTCTGATATTCAACCGGTGCACGGTCGCTAGAGGAAATTAAAGGAAATGGGTACTAAACATTTAACAAAGGAAAAAGGCTCCTCGGTAGGAAAAAAAAGGGCCCTAAGTGCCCTAAGGCTAAGCCTGCAGCCACAACCTTCGGTCATATGAAGAGAATTACAAAAAGGGGCTAAAACTAAGGGGGTCAAGGATCTCGGAACTCACCTATTTTGTAGCGTCTTCTAGAGTAAAGACTTAATGTATCAGCATGGATCTCCACTCAGTCATACGACGAAGGAATTCTAGGTCGATCTCCACTTCCTCTCTATAACAAGCAACCACAGTTAATCGCTTCCAGCTCCATAGAGTGGTAGAAGTTGGGCAGTTAAGGCAAAGTGATTGGAACCGACTGAGCAGCAGGGGAGGCACAGGGAAAATTTTAAGAACCACCTTAAATTTATATGTATAATAAATGGGCGAATCCCCATTATAAATAGGAAAAATGGGAGGTGATCTTATCAAATAATATAATATGTATATATAATTTTTTTGGCAAATCTCTCACCAGATTATATTATGTTGTAAAGTCGTGGTGAATCTTTCACTGAATTATAAAATCTTGTAAGATCTTGGCAAATATTTCACTAAATAATAAAGCATTGTGAAGTCTTGGCGAATGTTTTGTTAAATTATGAAACCATATATGATAATAGGAAAACATATTCATTAAACTGTAATATACTAACATACATGTTTGGAAAAAAGAAACATAATTTTCTCTTCCTACAAACAATGTTGCAAGTTTCAAACCATATATGATAATATAAAAACATATTCATTAAACTGTAATATACTAACATACATGTTTGGAAAAAAGAAACATAATTTTCTCTTCCTACAAACAATGTTGTAAGTTTCAGTGGTTGTGTTTGTCAAGGTTCTTACTGTCCACAACAAAGTTCTTATAGGTGTTGATCTTGACCACCAATTTTGTCAAGGTAGGAGAGATTAATCTTTTTCTTATTCCATAGACTCCAACTACCAAAAAAAAAAAAAAAAAAAAAAAAAAAAAAAAAAAAAAAACAAACGAATGAACGTCAAGTCAAGTTTGTTTACCCCAACACGCCAACAAGTAGCAAGCCCCAACTATATAATATAAGAAAGTAGTAGGTATCCCAAAGGCATGAAGGGGATCTAATGGAAAGAAGTGACCGTTTTCAGAAGCCTCCCAATCAATATATAAATGTAGATTTATTATTATTTTAATTGGAAATCTTCAATTAAATAATAAAATTTAATTACGTCTCTCCCAATCTAAATTGCTTATTAGCATAATTCACTACCTTCATATGTCTTGCATTTTTTAACAGTGTTGTAACATGTGGATTAATTTCCCTTTTGGTGCACAATCTCCACCTTTTAAGACAATATGGTGCAGTGGCCCAACCCCTATAGATCATTACGACAAAGCTAAGAATAAAAGAGAAGATGAAAAGTTGTACAAACCAACATATTTTTCAAACAACTAATCCAACATCAGTGCCTTAACTTTTTCATGAAGATATCATATTGAGGACATTTGAAAAATGGTGGGAAATCTGGGCAACCACTATCTCTCTTCTGCGAGAGTGATGCGAAAAGAGTGATAAGATTTCACTATTTTGATTTTTTTTTGTTAAATCAGAGAAACCGATATTAATGGAGATAGTGGTATTTTTTTACTAAATTTTGTGAAGAGACTAAATGTAGTTTTAACCATTCACCTCAAGATATTTTTACAATATAATTTCCTAAGTCTATTTAATATCTTCATTATCATAAAAACCAACCTATATCCATCTTAACTCCACATCTACCACTCTTAGAGGGATGAAATCTATTTATCCATCTCAGCACTTGGTAGACCCGGAATTAAGATGGATCTAAGCTAATAGAATTTCCCCTTTAAATAGTTTATGCTCACATGAATACCATGGTATTACTATGGATCAATACAATGGGTTATTATTAACCTGGAGCTTAAAAACTACTATTAGTAGTTTATAACCAAGTTAAAATGTTTAAGTGACATTAAATTACAAGATCCATTTTTACTCTTGATCTACTATGCGCTTAGTAGATCCAGAGTAAAGATGGATCTATGCTGGTTTAATTTCCCCACTTTAAATATGCTACATCTCATGTGAATACCATGGGTCAATACCATTGGCCATCTTTATTTTTATTAATACTAATATTAGGGTTAATAATGTTTTTTTGCATGATATTAATAATAATTTGGTCCATGGTATTTGGGCCATAGGCTTCACCAAAATATAACTCATTTTTTGAGCATTCATAAATATAAGGTGACTTATGGAGTAAATATAAAAAAATGTTTTATTTATTTACCATACTTCTCGTTTATTTATATTTTTATTAATTTACCATACCTCTTTTATAAATATGGTATTTGTCCCATAGGATTCACTTAAATAAAACCACTTTTTTGAGGCTTCTTAAATAGAAAGAGGGTTATGGACTAAATATAAAAAGATGTTTTATTTATTTACTGTACATCTAGTTTATTTATATTTTTATTTATTTACCATACCTTTGGAGTAAGTATAAAAAAAGGTTTTATTTATTTACTATACCTCCACTTTATTTATATTTCATAAAGTGACTTATGGAGTAAATATAAAAAAATAATTTATTTATTTACCATACCTCTTTTGTAAATATGTTATTTGGCCCATAGGATTCATTTAAATAAAACCTCTTTTTTGAGCTTTCTTAAATAGTAAGAGGGTTATGGACTAAATATAAATGTTTTATCTATTTACCATACCTCTAGTTCATTTATATTTTTATTTATTTACTATACCTTTGGAGTAAGTATAAAAAGAGATTTTATTTATTTACCATACCTCCACTTTATTTATATTTTTATTTATTGGGACCAAATACAACCTCCCAAACCACAAATTGGGTGATTGCAAACAAATATAATATTTGTAAAACAAAAAATCGGGCGATTGTAATGGAATATAACCTCCCAAACTAGGCTAATCTGGCCAAATGAGTCTTTTAATAGTCTATCCACCCTTTTTTTGGGCTAAAATGAAAAAAATAATTATTTTTTAAATAAAAGTTGGGCTAAATATATGAAATGGATGTTTTATAAAAGTTTAGCCCCTCTAAAATGAAAAACCCCTTAAATTCCGCCCCTAAAATTTACCATGGGGAGGCGCATTGAGGCAGAGACGTGGCCTTAGCAAAGGCCATCATAGGGTGGCAGAGAGATATTTTTCTCACCATATTTCAGTTTTCCTTATTTCTGTTTATTTTAAAATTTCTATATTTTCAAGAACGGAATCAAATATGAAGCAAATCATTTTGGGCAGCAACCTTTGCACATCGCGACAACTGGTCTATCAAACAGTTGGAGCTCAAGCTTGGATATTTTTTAATTGTTTTCCAAAGCTCCCCCTCTCCTTATAAATAGGGGGAAGAAAGACTTAACAAAGGTTCCAGAATTCTACACCTGACGGGTCCAAATTATGTGATTCCATTGTGGTTCTATTTGCTTGTTCATGAGGGACTTGAGCTATGTATTGCTAAATGTAATGGAATGGTGAATTGGACTCCTCAAGGTTTAACAAAGTTTGCTGGTGATTCCAAGAAGATCAATGTGCAATATGTTTCCCCTTTGTTTATCACTTCATGTATGTTTTTCTCCCTTTGAAATAGTGTAATGAAGTTGTTAGTTTCTCTTTGATCATGGATGTCTCTAGGCTGCTAAATAGTGAACAATACCTGTGTATAAGACAAATTTACTTGTGTTAATTAATATCCTACAGTACATGTAATGTACACAGATTTACTTATGTTGTTTGGTGATAAATGTATTCATGAACTATAGAGTTTGGGACCTTAATTCACGCTCCATTGTTTTTTCCATTCCACCTCTTCAGTCTTCCATACTTTTGCTGGATATTATTGTTGAGGACTTTATGTTCTCTCCATCCCTCTACATCGATTTCCCTTTGTTCCTTCCTCATGTTCACCTTTACTACAATGCCAATATTAAGGCTGCCTATTGTTGTGTGTTAGCCACTAGGACAAGACATTCCTCTTTGAGATGGGCCCGATTTACCCCCGTATATTCAGATCCATATATTTGCTTGAGTCTACTTTAATGAAAGATTATTGAACCAAGGCCCCTTTTATTATCTTTTTCAAACCAAGTGACAATTGGAGTGCAACAATAATCCCTTAGATAATCTCCAAAGGACTCCACTCTTTAAGATGTCCTAAGCACTGGTCTACAATCAACCTAGAGGCTGTCTCTAGGAAGATTTCATATCTCCTAAAGCACTTGTGCTACAGGTGCTAGAAAAAGTGACAACACACTTCACCTACTTCAAGTTTGGACAAAAATATGGAAGAAGAAGAAGAAATATCCTACATAATCCCATCCTCTAGTGACAGGAATTCAAACAAAAAGATAGGTTAATCATCTATTGCTTTTGTCCATTGTTATGTTATAAATTCATGAGAATATACTCATGCCAGAAATGTGGGAATGTGATTATTTTGAATATTTGGAAAAATAAGTCAATTATGTTCTTCTTGGGTGTAATGATAGTATATGATTTATATCTACCTGCTCTTGGAGAATAGAAATTCTTAATATAACTCAATCAAGTGTTCCAATTTCAAATTTTCTTAATATTAATTTCCCACTTACTATTAAAAAATTGACTAATATTATCTATCTTAAATATTTAAGTAAGTAGTCAAAAGATCTTGAGTAATCATTAATAAGGGTTCCATTAGGGTTTTGGATAATTTTTTGAAAAGAGAGGGTGGAAGTTGACGTAAGCCTTTGAAGTAACATTTTGGAGTTTCTTTTTAGCTGACCAATCCTAGTTGGCCTAATGAGTGGCACGTTGGGGAGTGGTAAAACCCCTTCTTAATGTAATATAGTTGTTGGTGTTCAAAAGTATGTGGAAGGAAACATTGGATCTTCTTTAGGAAGTAAGGATCTGAAGGAAACCCTGATGTTGGGGGCTCAATGACAACTATGATTGAAAGGAAGATGCCTCCTAAAGGCTGTAATGAATCAAAGTTTTTTGATCCCAAATAATAGGCTAGAGAATTCATGACAATTCATGTAAGATCATGCAATTATCTGCAAATTTATGGGAATTTGGCCCTGGGAACAAGATATTGTGAAGTGGATTAAGTTAAAATTGCATCAAAAAGGATCTATGGAATTCTGATTAAGAGCCAAGTGTTTTTTCACAGTTATCTTTTCAGATCTGGAAGATTGGAAGAGGATTTTGAAAATGACCCTTATTTTATGAATAATGCCAAACATTTCATGAGATTTTGGGAAGAGTATTACAACCTAGAAAAGGAGTGATTTCTGGTAACCCCGATTTAGGTAAGGTTGTTTTCTCTACTGGAGGATTTCTGGGAACGATATATTCTAGATGGAATAGGCAATGTTATTGGTGATTTTGTGAATATTTCGTAGATTACTAAAAGGAGAAGGAATGTGTCACATGCTAGAATATGTGTGTATATGAGCATATCAAAACCCCTCCTTGAATCCGTTGAGCTCAAATACCATGATGCAATATAGACACAACTGCTGGATTATGAACATGTGTCATTCAAATACATGTAGTGTCATGAGTATGGGCATCTGGTAAGAGATTGTCTATTAACCCTGGAAGAAGTTGAGAGGAATAAGGAATTGGGTGTGGGGGATGAATTTCAATTACTGGTTTCAAAGAAGAGCAAACATGTTCGAAATCAACCAACACAAGCAATGTAGGAGAAATAAAAAGAAAAGGAGCAAACCAAACACAAGGACAACCAATACGTAGTTCTAGAATAGTTGGAAAAACTAGAACAGATGGTGGTACTAACAGAGAATCTAGTTGAACAACCAATGGAGATCAAGGTACCAGGAAACAACTCAACGAAGAGGACAAACGCCAAGTGAAAAACCCCAGAGGACCCTGAGCTCGATAGGGAACTTAAAGAATTCTTGGTCAATACTAGCAAGATTTTGGAGCAGGAGGATAGATAGGAAAATTTGGGCACAAACGAAAGGACTGTGTTGGAGTTTCTCCACACATGGGTTAGGGTGGAAAGCATGAGATCCTAGCAGAGCAACTTCAAAATTTATTTCATCTATATAGACAATGGAACCAAAGTAATGTGATTTCAGAAGGAGATATGAGGCAAAGGAATATGGAGAAGGAAGTATCCTCACATATCAACCATTCTAATGAGCTATCTATAAATGAGAGGAGAAAAAGGGAGAAAATCCACCAGAGAAATCAGGCAGGTGAGTTTTTATTGAAATTTGGGCAAATGAATTGAATAACGAAGTATTTCCATCGAATCTCTATTGTTCTCTAATGGAATTGGTATCCTAAGGTATTTTAGGGTTAAATAGAAAATGTAAGTAGCGATATTTGAAGTCTAAGATAGAGTAGGAAAAACCATAGATAATGATATTATAAGAGATCAAAGTTTCTTATGAAAAGTTAGCTGATATTTTAGGTAAATGTTGGTGAGGTAGTGAGTTGATGGCTCTAAATGTACGAGGTAGTGTAAGAGGACTAGTTGTGGCTTGGTATCCTAGAATGGTGATATTTTAGAACTGGGCAGCTAGCCCTAATAAACTCTAGGGCTGCTTTCGATGCTCTTGGGCCGGAGAGATGGTGAGTTTGATAGTGATGTATGAAATCACAGTGCCCAGAAAAAAGGAGGGATTCTTAGACAATTTGTGGCAAATAATATAGATCCACCGGGATGAGGGATGGATAAGTAGTGGAAAATTTAATTTGATTCAGAGTTTGGAAGAGAAAAAAGGAGGCATCAGGAGACTCGAGCCAACAATGGCACTTTTCTAACAATTTCTTCAAGATCTCAAGCTCGTGGAAGTGGAGATGATTAATAGTATTCACATTTGAAATAATTTCCATGGAGGTTGGCATCAAGTGGCTTGTCGTTTGGATCATTTCTTTCTCTCATAAGGAACCCTAACTAGAGATATGTTCATTGAGGTAACAATTCTCCCAAGTACGGGGTCTAAACATTAGCCACTTTGACTGGATATTGATTTGAAAATTCTCCATCAAAATAGACCATTCCATTTTGAGAGCTTTTGGCTCCAAGACTCTGATTTTCTGGCTAAACTTTAGAGGTGGTGGTAGGAAATTTCAATGCCAGAGGGAAACTTAATGCAGGTGTTTCAACAAACGCTGAAAGATTCAAAACAAAAAATAAAGTCATGGAACAAGAGTGAATATAGGAATATACCCATAGAAAAGCAGAAGTTAGAAGTGTGCATCGAGGAAATTCAGAGAACAATTATAGTTGGAGGTAGACCTGAGACTTTAAATGAAGAGGAAGGATGACTTATCCATGATCTAGAGATGCACCACAAACAAGAGGAGTTGTTATGGAAGCAAAATTATCATGTCTAAAGGTTAACGAAGGGTGAGCATAATACTAATTTTTTTCACAAAACTATGATTAAACACTGACACAATAATCATATCTTCTCTCTAACATCAAAGAAAGTCACTAGATTGGTAGAGCATGAATACATGGAGGTGGAATTGGTATCCTTATATCGAGATCTATGTCATAAGGAGAGAAGGACATGATTGAAACCATCAATAGGTTTACACATCATATACCCCATTTAATCACTCTTGAACAAATTGTTTCTCTTATGTGGGAGTTTTCTTTTGAATCAATGGAGGAAGTGGTCAAAGAAATGTTTAGCAATAAATCCCTAGGTTCGGATGGGTTCACCACAAATTTATTCAAGGCCTGCTAGCATTTCATCGATAGAGAATCTCACACCCTAATCAAGGAGTCTAGATGATCACAACATGTATGGTCTAGTTTAAATGTTATTTTTCTCACTTTTATTCCAAAAGAAAACAATTCTAGTGCTCCTAGTGGCTTTAGACCTATCACACTATGCAATGTGGTGTACAAAGTCATCTCATAGGTCATAGTGTGATGATTAAAACCTCTATTGAAACATATAATAGCCCTAGAGAAAACAAAGTTTGTGGAGGGAAGACAAATCCTTGATGGAAAAGTGCCTGCCGACGAGATAGTCCATATGCTAAAGCAGAGCAAGAAGCCTGAGATGGTGATCAAGCTTGACCTATCCAAGGCTTATGACATGTTGAACTAGAGCTACTTATTAAGAACTTTGGAGGATTTTGGGTTCTCAATGCCTTAGATCAGATGGATAAGGTTGTGAATCTCGACACCCTTTTTTTCTATTTTGTTAAATGGTCCTCCTACTTATATTTTTCATGCATGTAGAGGCCTTAGACAGGGTGATCCACATTCTCCCTTTCTCTTCATCATTACAGTTAAAGAACTAGGGAGATACATTAAGGAAGTAATTAATCTGGGGAAACTAAAAGGGATCCAACCACTAGGCCATGATTTACCCATTATGTGCTAACAATTTGTGTATGACATTATGTAATTTGGGGAACCTTCTCTGCAAGAGACGACAATGCTAGACACCATTATCTCAGACTTTAGGATGCGTCAAGAACACCAATTGACGAAGAAAATTCTAGTATGTATTTCTTTAATAATAGTCGATTTGTCCAAAGAAACCTAACTAGAACCCTGGGATTCGAGGTGGGATCTTTGCCGATTAAATATTTGGGAGTTCCATTGGTCACGAACTCTCTACTAACGTCTTGCTAGTAGGAGATCAAAAGTATAATTTCCAAACCCCTAGACAATTAGACCTTTCGCTTATTGAACATTACAAGGCGGGTGACTTTGTTGAAGGTAGTCCTTCAAGCTATTCCAGTCTATCAATTATTTATGTTATTGGCTCCAAAAGGGGTGTATAAAGATATAGTAACGAAATTCCATAAATTCCTCTGGTAAGGGACATAACAAGCCAGAAAATGGGCATTGGTGTCTTATGAGAAGGCTTGACTTATTAAATAGGGAGGAGAACTAGGCTTAAGGGGCTTAGAGTTTATCAACAAAGAAATAGGGGCTAAGCTCTGGTGGAAATGGCTATAAAGAGGCTTTAAGTTATGGAACACAAATATGTGATAGAAAATATAGCCCGGGTAGCTCTCAAGCAGAGAAAGTCAGAACAATTGTATACACTTCAAGGTCATCTATTTGGAACATGGCCAAGGATAATAAACATGTAATCCAAAATCATATCTTTTGGGAAATTAGTAATGGGAAAAAAACCAGAGTTTGGGAGGATTCATGGTAGGAAAGGCCATAATTGGAACGCATCAAGGAGCTTCACCATCTTAGGGAGTATACTACATATTAAGGAGCTGTGGAAGTTGCTTATTTTTGGAAAGTAACTGACCCATCTTCCCAATGGAAAAAGTGGAAATCAGAATATAGTTGGCTAGAGGGTGGAGCTATTTAGAACTATCTAATCTTACAACACTACCTTCGAGAAAGAAGAATCCAAGTGGTAGATGATAATGATAAATTGAGATGGGGTTATCAAATCATTAGGCATGCTTACGATAAAGGAGGCCTATGGAATGGTTGCAGACTACTCAATGATACCCTAGGAGCCATTATGGAGGACGATATGGATAGCCAAATTGTGGTCGAATCTTTCCCACTTTCTTTGGCTTATCAAACATAAGATACTTTTAAATTGGGATCGCCTCCAACACAACTGATTCATTGGCCCATCCTAGTGCCCAGTATGCTAGCACCACAAGGAGAACATGAAGCACTTATTGAACAATTGTAAATCAATAAAGGAGCTATGGTACATGATTAAGATCATGTTTGATTATTTAGATCGCACACCTAATAGTCTCTGGGAAACCATAAAGCCTTGGAGGATGTCCCTATTTAAAAATTCAGTGCTCAAATGAGCTTGGATTTTAGTGTTGGATCTAGAACCTTTGGAAGGAACGTAGCATAATCATTTTTAAAGATCAAAGGACTTTAGTTTAGGTTGTTTGCAAAGCTTCGATACATAATGCTTGGGAAACAATTCTATCTAAAAATTGGGATACGAAAGATTGGAAAGTTGTAAGGGAGGAAGCCTTAATTCTAAGTAAGTTGGAGATCTTGCAAGATATGATGAGAACACTAAATAATTTGACTGCTAGAGCTCATGGTTCCTCCTCGTATGATTTTTCCTTTTTTCTAGAAAGCTTTGTTAAACTAAATTTTGATGGGCTTCCAAAGGAAATCCATGCCGACCGGATTTGGGTTCATCCTTCGGGATGACCAGGGAAACTCTTTAGGCCTTTTTGCTAGGCATTATGGGTTACTACCAAAAATGTGGTTGAATTCAATGCGCTAGAGAAAGGGCTATTATTTGCCAAAAGTATGGGTGTTTTTAGAATCCATATCATAGGTGACTCACAAATGGTGATTAGTGTAGCCCAAAAACTCATTAATGGCTCCCCTTGTTTCAAGAGTTGTTAGCAGCTAGCATTTGGAGCTTCTAGTATCATGTATACATGATTTGATTCTCCCCTTCCCGTATGCAATTACTTCCCACACTCTCATGATAGGGAACAAAGTGACAAGCTATCTAACTAATGGGGGTAATCGGGAGTCCAACCTAGAATTAGCCTCTTTCGAGCCTCCACTAATGAGACAAAGAAACCTTGATTAATCGTCAAGTATTCTTGAAAATGACAAGGTTTCCTCGATGGGGGTGAATAATGGTGACACTCAAGGGGCGGAGGGCGCCTCGCTACCCTCCTCAACTTGGCATAGAGTTTAATGATGTGTGTCAAACATGCTTTCTGCTGGAAGTGCACGACGATCCTTTGAGAGAAGGGGGGAAGATTATATGGTAGAGCAAACTCTATAGGGCGACATTGGCTACGTTTGGGTATGGAAGTTAAGGTGGTGGGATGAGTTGGAAGCCTAGTTGTGCAAGGTGGCATTTTGTATGTGCCACCCTTGCTACATAAGCTATTGTGGTCTGGGAATGAATTTAAGTTGGCTCTTGTGGTGACATCAAATTCTCCTCTATGGTTAATTGCATGTGAACTTTGGATTCGAGAAAGAGGCACTCCCCTAGTCCGTCTTTTGCGTCTTCGTGGTTTTGTCAAGGTGAGAGAAGCGGGGCTTGGGTGAAGGGGCAGATTATCTAGGGAGCACGTTAGCCTTTAGTATTTTGGTAAAGTTTCTAGGTCTAGTATCTCAGTTGGTCTACGTTTACCTTGGTTGTTGATTCTCTTATATTTATGTTGATATTGTAGGTCTGTCTTTGGGAATTCTAGCCATTTTTGGTGATAGAATTTGGAGGGCCCTGATGACTAGGGGAAATAAAACTCCATGCCCACTGATGTTTTGGGAATTAGAGAAGGGAACCAGGTTTGCTGGTGGACCTCTTGGGATTTTTTCCAACTTACCATCTTGCTTCTTTTTTTCTAAAGGTAATTTTAGGAAGTCATAAGCCACAACAAATTTTGGCCTTCTCTTCCTATTTTCTGGAGATTTATTGCATCTGATAAGAGATTTCTATTAGTCCTTACTCAAATTTGAGTCTTGGGAGATTCTGGGGCAGAAAGGGGTGGCTTGAAGGTCTCGTATCCAGAACGAGCTGCTTCAACTATTGCACCCTGACATCTAGAGGAAACAAATACAATTATGGTGGGTGGCTGAAGGGATGGCGAATTATGGAGTTGGTGCAGAGGGGGTGACATCTGGAGGCATGTCCTGGGAGGTGGCTTGTTGGATGGTGATTAACAGATAACGAGCAGGGTTGTTGCATATAGTGTCTAGGTGGTATTGGGGTCAAGAAGGTCACGACAACCAGAGGGCTTTGGAGAGGTTGGTGGCATGTTGGAGATTACAATCAAGAGCTCTTGAAAATTGTGACAAGTTCGTTCACAATGTTTCTATGTAACATCAACATGGCAGGGTTCGTCAAGGCATAGACCCACATGGACAAAGGGCAGAACACCATTTAGACAATCAAGATTTTGGGGAAGAGTTGGACTCGAATCCAGTACAATCCCTTGGCATACTTGAATTGCCACCTCCCTTTGTTTCACTGGAAAATTGTCTTCAACACATGACTTTACACTTGGATTAGCTTGGATGTGACCGACATGATGATAGAAACACGGTAATCGGTTTCATGAATGACCTGCAACGAAACCAATGGCATATGCAAGATCTGTTAGCTACTCTCCAATGCAAAGAAATGAGGATCTATGAAAAATTGGAGCGTTTGGAAGGCATATTAGAACATATGGAAGGACATGTGCATTGTGCTTTTAGTCCTCCCTTGTCACCAGGTGCTGGTTTGGATAACCCTGCTCTAGTTAATTCTTCATACTAGGGATGGTTGTTGGTTGTATTAAGATCCTAGGGGTTTTTTGTTCACACATGGTTATTTATATGTGGTTTTCTATTTTGCCTTGTCTTTTAACAATGTGGTTTTGTTACTAATTTCTAGCCAATAAATCTGGTAGGAGTGAGGCGGAAAGACTTTTGCCAATCAACTCCTCACGATATATATCTGATTTAAAGTAACATAAACTTTTGACTCACAAAAAAAAGTGTCAAAACATCTTTGGCTTAAATGATTTAGTGAACAATTTATTTAGCGAGCTCAAATAAATTTAAGTTATTGAAGACATATTGATTTTTCAAACATACTCATTAATATTAGAAAATATGTATTTCTTTTTAAGATAATAAATATTATAGTAATAATAATAATATTATTCTCCTTCATTGTAATGTGGTGTATCCCCATATATTTAAGTAAATAATAATAATAATTTATTCTCTGTCATTGCAATGTGTTGTATCCCAATTCCTATCCTTAGATTATCTTGTCTACACGTTCTGACATTTATCGGTGAGCAATGCAGATTGCATGAGCGGAGAGGCGTGATAACCTTCCTACCTCAAAATTCAAGGAGTTGGTAGTGATGTTGATCACTCTACAATGTATTAATTACTTTATTTTTGTCTCATGTGTACGTACATTTCTAATATCATTATTAATATAATGTTTTAAACTCACGTGAAATAAATTATCTATATATTATTCTTTGGAATGCCTTCGGTATGAATATGCTCTCGGTATCAATGAATAAGGAATATTTTTTTAGTTATTCCATGACCACCAAGTTGCCACAAATATTACTTTAATTAACCCTCTCAACTACTATGTTTGGCAACATTGTTGATGAGCATTAACCAATGTTAGTTATAAACTTTTCTTAGTTATTCCATGAGCACCACGTTGCCACATATATTACTTTAATTAACCCTCTCAACTACTATGTTAGGCAACATTGTTGATGACCATTAACAAATCTTATAGAAAGATTCAAAACAATAGTCAAATTGTAGAAAATAAGGATGGTGAACGGTGGAAATAATATATATTAAATTGTTAGCTTGAATCAATCCACTTAAATTCCGTTTTTATTACAATGGTGAAATGAATCAACTTAATGAATTTTTCTGTTATACATTTTATATTTATATAATTGGTATTTAATTTTTTAAAGATAAAATAAAACATTTTAATTGTCATGAGTGGAAAAAAATAAATAAATTAAACCCCATATAACTATCTTTTATCAAATTTTATTAATCCTTCCCATTCTATTCTCATTTATCAAATTATTAATTAATTCTTTTCTTTCTATTCAAATTTGATTTAAGTTAAAAAAATATAATACCATTTTAGGTAGATAGATTGTGCTAAAAAACACTCTACAGTGAATATAAGCAACCAATATGGGAAAATGTGTAAGTGTTAGATATTAAATGTGTAGAAATTAAATATATTAATATATACACTGTGTTATATTAATATATACGTTTTATGTTTTCATAACCCGTGCTTTTATTTATAGAATTATTTTCTAATAGTTAAATTAGATTAAAAAAATAAACAAAATAAAAAATATAATTAATAATTAATAATTAAGATAAAATTGAGATACAATTATAAATTTATCAATGGAGGTTTTTGGGCTACAATTTTTTACAACCCATGGTTTTTCTAATGAGATTCTTATCTAATGTAACTTATTTAAAGGTATTCGCTAATGCAAAACATCCATTGCAACAAAAGCTTTTAGCTAGATTAAAGTAAAAAATTGCTCAAGGTTTGGAAATTAGGATTTACTTTAGTCTAGCTAAAACCTTTTGTTGCAATGAATGTCAAAGAAAACCACTTAATAAAGGCAGACTAAATATAATTTATAGCTCTTATGTAGGTAAAATTTGGGAAAAAAAACTCTACTCACTTTGTTACATAGCCTTTAAAGTTAGATTTTTCCAGTTGTTTTGAATGTTATTCATTTTATTTTATATGTGAAATACGAACATAAAAAATAAAATCTGGTGCATACAGTTGTACAATTTTGTTTATATTTTTTTACATTAAAATTTATTGGAGTTGCTTAATCTAAACTATGTCAACTGTTGGTTTTAACCTCTGCATATAAATCCATTGCAACATGTCTCTCAGATGTTCATAACAACTTAGTTATATCGATATAACTATTATTGAGTTTCATTTAGGAGATCGAATGATAACATTAAAAATAAAATTAAATCAGGGATAACTAATATCCTAGAGACTTGCAAAGACATAAGTATATCTTGTTATTGGGTTTTACAGTATAACAAAGGCACTTAGTTTTACGGTCTAACAATAGGACTTAAAGTAGATTGTCTTAACTATCGATCTTATATATATTAAATCAACCTAAATCCGTCTGAACTCTGGATTTATCAAGCGCTGAAATGGATCCAATCTCTCGAGGTGCAAATCTTTCCTCAAAATTTTCACTTCAAAAAGAAGTTTGCACCACGAGAGATTTGATCCTCTCGACGCTTGATAGATCCAGAGTTCAGATGGATCTAGATTGGTTTCTACTTTTATTTGAGAGGTTTCACTTTTACACATGTGATTGATATATGATGTGTTGACAAAGCTTAAAACCATCGTGAATCTATCTTTACTCCAGATTTACTAAGCGTAAAAAAGGATAAAAAAACAACCTAGATTAATCTTTACTCTGAATTTGCTAAGCGCCGAAAAAGATCAAATCTCTTTTCACTCTAAAAGAGATTTGCACTTTAAGAGATTTGATCCCTATCCAAACTTAAGATAATTTTAGGCTGGTTGGATTATTAATTAATTAATATTATAATTAATAATTAATAATTTTAATTTTCATAATAATTTGATGAGTAAAAATGTTTTAATTAATAATTATAATTATATTTTTTTTCTATGTAATTTGATTGAGTTAAAATGTTTACAGGACATGATATTACAACATCTCTACCATACTAGGTTAGAGAGCGCCTCTCACTGCAATTCTTTTTATTGGTAAATTTGATATTTGAATTGTAATAAGTTCGTATGATTTTTGAATTAGTTAGTATTTTTTTATTATTAGTTCAATTTCAATATTGGATGAGAAAACATTTTGTAAGTTTTCAAAATGTTATTGCCTAAAATGTAAGATTCTCAATGAAGCTTGGACGTTTTATGGGACAATTTTTGTACATTTCCAAAATGTTATCACTAGGAATTCAAGTGGATCCACTATGGGACAATTTTTATACCTTGCATTTCCTAGATGTTGTCAGGAGGATTGTGAGAGGCTTAATCAATCTTGGACACCTCATGGGGCAATTTAGTTTTTATACCCCACATTTATGGGGTGTTGTCACTAGGATTTTAAGAGTCTCAGTCAAACCTGGACACCCCATGAGATAATTTTTACACCCTACAAGTGGTTCCCATCCTCAACACCTACCTAAAAAATTTGAAGCAATGACTTAATGGGGACTAAACCCCACATAAACAACTGATTTAATATATATATTATATATATATATCTATATATATAAACACTTAAAAATATATTATTATCGGCTAATATTGTGAATGTGTACTCATTCATTATATATATCTATATATAATATATAAACACTTAGAAATAATTATTATCAGCTAATATTGTGAAATGTGTACTCATTCAATATATATATATATATATTATAGAAAACACTTAAAAATAATTATTATCAGCTAATTATCATGAATGTTTACTCATTCATTATTGTTATTTAAGAAAAACTAAGCCATTTAAAAAGATTCTTCAATTATTTGTAAGGGCAAAATTTCACCCTTATCAAATACCATCAGATTTTATGTCATTATTTTGTTTCTTTACTTTCAAGGAATATGACTCTTTAACTAATAAAAATTAGTTTTAGATTTTAATTTAAAACTAAAAGATAATTTCATCTTATATAATATTTTGAAACAATTTTTTGTTTTTGTTTTTGTTTTGGTTTTTGCTTCTTTGACCAAGTACCTCCTCCTTTAGAGGAAAAACAACGTTCTTTAATTAATAAACAAAAGAGTGTTACATGTACAATATTGTTATGCAAAATATCTCATACCAACAGGAAGTGAAATAAAACATCTAACCACAGCGTTTCCTAGTTATGCCAGTAGTCAGGAATGATAGTATATTCCTTGCAATTACAAAAAGGAGGACTGTGTCAGAGACATCTACCAATCTGTCTAATGGTAAAGTCCAAAATGCTACCACAAAAAAAACATAGAGGAAAAAACATTCCAAAAACTAGAGTTGCTAGGTAGGGAATGGTCCACCACCAAGAATGGTGTCATTGTTAAGAAACACATAGAAGATCCCCCCATTAGGCGCAGAGAATCCTCTCTTGGACATCCTATCTGCAAGGGCATTCTGCTTACGGTAGATATGGCAGAATTGGATGGTTTCAAAGGAAGCCTTCAACAACTCTACTTGTTCCATCCAATGGAGAAGAGTAGGTGCCTGCAGAGAGGCCCTACCAACAACCCATTCAATCACTATTTTTGAACAAGGAAAATTGTAAGTATGAAAATTTATCTAGTGAATCATACTAATCCATAATATGCAAACTATACAATTTTCGGTGATATTTTAGTAAATATATTCAAACTTCTAATGAATTTATATAGTCTCTATAATTTTTTGGCGATTTTTAAGGTTTTTTTTTTTTCTTATAAAATTTGCGCAAATCATTTTTAGGAAAATATTGGGAATTTGCGAATATTTTTTTGGAAAAAACATGGAAAATTAGCCCATCTGCGAATATTAGCCCCTAAAATTTTCTATGTCTTTGAATCCCTTGCCACTAATATATCCTCAAGAGCAAGCCACGAAGCACATCTAAATACCCCATAGTACCAACACTTCAATTCTTGCGTTGGTAACCAAGTATCTTTCTCTCCAATTTGTAAGTAAGAGTAAAATATTCTTCATAATTAAATTCAACATCACTTATAAAATTAAATTTAAGTATGGAAAATAACAATAATTCTAACCAACCATCCAAAATAAACCAATTAACAATATATTTTAACAATTTACTTGTTCAATTTTTATTTTATTTTAAAATAATATCTTTAACCTCTTATTTTTCAATTCTTATTATTAAGTTAATTTATTACGAATATATTTAACAATAATATCATAACAATTGACTTGCTCAGTTTTTAAATTTTATTTAAAAATATAATCTTTGCTCACATCTTACTTTTTCAATTCTTTCATTATATTGAGTTAATTTTAAGTATTTAATTTAGGTGAGTAAAGAACTTGTAAGCCACACCTATTTAACAATAATATCATAACAATTTACTTCCTCAATTTTTTTATTTTATTTAAAAATATAATCTTTGCTCACGTCTTACCTTTTCAA
Source organism: Pinus taeda (assembly GCA_000404065.3). Taxonomy (NCBI): domain Eukaryota; kingdom Viridiplantae; phylum Streptophyta; class Pinopsida; order Pinales; family Pinaceae; genus Pinus; species Pinus taeda. The sequence goes on along the minus strand of APFE030509503.1, from coordinate 52,652 downwards.
TTCTTTCATCATATTGAATTAATTTTAAGTATTTATTATTTAGGTGAGTAGAGAACACTGTCAAACACACCTATATAAAAATGGGTCTACCAGTGAAGATGACCGCATGAAGATGTCAACATGTCGAAGTGTTGCGAATGGAATATACTTCCACAAATACGAATAATGGCAATGGGCCCCATCACATACTTATGGTGAGCACCCACTTAAACAAAAGGGTAAGTGACCCCAACTAGTTAGAAATTTCATAGCATTGTTTAACAATTTATCATAAAGTGGTTTAGCCCTAAAATGTCAGTATGGGAGTATAATTATTTTAATTTAAATTAATAATTTAGTTTAGGAATTCATTATAAATAAGTGTAATATGTAAGATTGTTGTTTAGTACCTGCTTTTTATGCAAAAAGTAATCGATAAATAAAAAGAATATATGAAACTAAGGATATTAAACTAAGGGGATGATAATAGATATAAAAAAAGTAAAGAGACATGATTAAATTTGAAGGTAATGACATAAATACATAAGAATAATATGGAAATCAATGGAGCTAGAAAAACCCAAAGATAAAATAAAAATATATAATAAATTGATCAATTATTAATTTAAATGTGAAGACATTTAATAATATATTGTCAAGATTGAATAAATTTACATATTCATGTTTGAAATTATGAGGATGTTTTGTTTTTTATAGGATTTCTCTAACAATATAGGTCAAATAATGAGGAGCATAAGCTATTACTTTGGTGTAATGAAGACAAATACGATGTTTAGTGTTGTTAGAGTGTTCAATAATCACATACTTGTTGAGATGATTATGATGGGTGTAAATAATATGTTCTTTAAGAAGGATTTGAATAGAATGATTAGTTTGACCAATGTAAGATTTAAAATAAGAGTCATAAATGCCTTGTTATCTTTGAAAAATTGTTTAAATATTTCATAAGACTTTGAAATAATATTAATTTTCTTCCTCAATATAAATTTTAAATTTTCAAAAATACATTTTAAATAAGAAAATCAAAATTAAATTATATTATCAACTTAAAAATGTACAATAAAATAATTAAACTATACCTTTATTAAAAATAAACCTTTAAATCTTCCATAAAAATATTTACCATAAATAATTATATTTAAAAAACTTGCCTCTTAATAAAATTTAACTAATCCTTATAAACCCTAAAAATATAAATTACAAAAAATATTAATATATCTTTTCGATTATTAAAAACTAATTATAAATATTAAAATAGTTTAAAAAAAATCCTGTGATGGTCACATGAAAAAGTTTGGCTAAGACAACGTGACTCGTAATAATTCAATCACTAACTATTAGACTTATTACACACTTTTAGCTTTAACTCCTTGTAAGGACCAGAATCCAACGGAGATATGTCGTACTCAACTAAGAGAGCCATGATGCCTTACCAAGCCCATTGAAATTGATATTAGAGCTAAATTGAATTAAAATTAATATTTAAAATGATTTTGAAATTAAAATTTGATATAAATATTTTTAACCAAAGTAAAAATACAGTTCGTTTTGAATTAAAATGTTTTTAAATATTACTAACTTTTTAATCTAAAAAAAATATAATTCTTTCTGAATTATGCGAAAAAGCCATTATTTGTTGATGCCTTGTTTGAGCGAAATACCAAATCTTTCCTGAAATATCAACCGCATGACAAGGTTCTCTCACTCACTTTGGGGGAGGTAAGTAGAGAAATACACCATCTTAAATCTGAAATTTCTAATTTAAAATCTAGAATCGCAGAATTAGAAAAGGGAAAACAACTTGAAAGTGTTCTAGATTGGAACACTACAACCTCCTACCAAAACCCGAATATAGAAATCATTAAAGGGTAGAAAGATCATATTCTGGGATTCAGAGAGATGAGGATCATGGCTATTGAATATCAACATCACCATGTAAAAATAAATCTTTGTATAGAAGGAGAAATGTTTTCACTAACTGCATTATTAGATTTTGGTGCAGATGTAAATATCTTAAATTCACAAGTTATTCCAGCAAAATACTGGATTACTGCAGAAAGGAAAGTTGTTGGTCTGGAGAATAAAACAATCAGATATGAAGTACCAAAAGCTTCTATATGTTTTGACCAACATTGTATAAAGCTTAAGTTTGCAGTCTCAGATATACCCGTTGATTGCATTTTGGGTAATATCTTTCTAGCCGCAGTTGAACCCCATGGTTCAATACGATTAAAGAATAATAAAGCTGGCTACTTCATTACAGTCCCAACTTCAGATGGAAAGTCAAAAAGGATTGAAATGCCTTACATCACAAGCCCAAGGATTTCAACAATGGTCCAAACAATCAGGGACTTGGACAGAGCCGAGGCAAAGTTAACAGATCTAAAAGATCTGAAGTCTTCAATACAAATTGAAGAACAACTGAAAAGTCTTCTAAACAAAAAGAAAATTGCTGAGCTCAAAAAGACAATAGAGGATGAATGTTGTTTAAAAGAACCAAATGCCTTTTGGCATCGGAAATAGCACATAATTGAATTACCATACAAAACAGAGTACGCTAGGAAGCCATGCAAAAGCAGAGAAATCCCAATGAACGAAGAGTATAGGGAGCTGTGTGAAAAAGAGATAAAGCAACTCCTAAACAAAAGACTCATAAGAGAATCTGATAGTCCTTGGAACTGTTACAAATTCTATGTAAATAAAATATTAGAACATGTTAGAGGCATCCCAAGGCTTGTAATCAATTTCAAACCTCTGAACTCTATTCTTGCAGATAATATATATCCTATCCCCCATAAAGGTGATTTGATAGGGAGGACAGTGGGAGCAAAAATATTTTCAAATTTGATTTAAAGTCAGGCTTTTGCCAGGTCGCCATTTCTGAAAAAGATAAATTCAAAACAACTTTCTGCATGCCTGCAGGACATTACGAATGGAATGTAATGCCTTTTGGATTGAAGCATGCTCCCTCTAAGTTCCAGAAGGTGATGGATTCCATCTTAAAACCTTACTTTGATTGGCTCCTAGTCTATATTGATGACATCTTAATTTTTTCGAAAAATATTCAAGATCATTTCAAGCATGTACAAACATTTGTACAGTTGGTAAAGAGAAATGGTTTGGTTTTAAGAAAAAAGAAAATAGAGGTTTTCCAGACCTCTGTAAAGTTTCTTGGCCATACCATATTCAATGGCCAAATATCCTTGCAGAAACATGCATTAGAATTCTCTGAAAAGTTCCCTGACATTATTATTGATAAAACCCAGCTTTAGAGATTTCTAGGATGTCTAAATTATGTGAGTAACTTCTATCAAGATTGTGCAAAGGATAGAAGTTTGTTAAATCAAAGGCTCAAGAAAAATCCACCTCCATGGACTGAGGCCCATACCAAAGCCGTTTAACGAATCAAAGGTAAAGTCAAGACATTGCCTATCCTTTATGTAGCTGATGACAATGCTTTCAAGATCATAGAAACAGATGCATGCAATATTGGTTGGGGAGGCATTCTCAAATAGAAAAAGGAAGGTGTAGAACAAATTGTACAATTTGCTTCAGGAACTTGGAATCCAACAGAACAAAATTATTCTACTATAGAGAAGGAAGTTAAAGCCACCTGGAATTGTATAAATAAATTTGAGGTAAATCTTGTAAATAAAAAGTTCCTGCTAAGGACTAATGCCTCGGCTATGAAAAAAGTCTTAACCAAATACATTAAAAAGCCAGGAGAAGCCAAGTTTGCTCGGTGGCAGGCTTTGTTTGCCAACTTTGATTTTGAAGTGGAGCATATTGAAGAGAAAGAAAATTATCTGCCAGATTTTCTCAATAGAGAATTTATTCAGCTAGCTGAACATATGATGATAATAGTAACAAAATGGGATCAAAGCAAACAAAAAGAAGTGCTTAGAACAATTCTAGATAATCTCAGTTGGTTAGAATACAAAGAAAGTTGGAAGCCCACTTGGCAATTAAGAAATACAAAAGTATTAGATACTAATCTCCAAGCACACACTAATATATTACATCTAGTACTTGAAAGAAGAGTGTACCCAAAAGGGAGCAGATGGATCCACGATATGGTCTATTCCAATATCATAAATGCTGCAAGCCAGGCACAAGATGATCTTCTACATGAATTTCATGATTTGAATATGATATGGTCACATGGGGGACGCAAAAGTGGGGTCTATGAAAGATATTTTTCAATAAATCGAATGAGGAACACTTCTTGGCCTTTTCCAACACATAATGCAGCACTATGGCCCGGAAAGGACCCCAACCTCATCTTTCTAGACACAGTCTATGATTTCAGCATCTATAAAAGATTGTGGCGGGACATATTAAATAAAGATAGCAAAGAAGAAACCCACTACACCAAGATAAAGTTTGGGACCACAGGAATCATGCAACGGAACCATCAAAGTGATTGGAAGCGGGATTGGTGGACTGATTATGGTATGAACAAAAGAAGCATAGATCCTGTTTACCATGAATCATATGTTAGAATGGGTTGTGATATATATTTTGAATATAATATTCCTGATTGCTTCCATTCTCCTTATGAGACCGCTAAAGACATGTGTTCACTCCCAGATCGTTATCCCCTCCGAGATAATGAGGTGTTAAAAGAATATATGAATAGACATCACCAATGGCTTATTCTCACAAAATTAAGCATCAAATTATATTAAATAAGCCTATGATTGTGAGAAGGATTTTTACCAAGGCTTGGGATGAAAATGTGTATAAAAAATTTCGGTTTCCTGAAATTACAGTTTTTTAACTTATTTTTGGTTCTCGTGGACTTGTCTGAAAAAGTCTTCACAGTGTAAAAATGATGTCCAGTCGCAAGGACAATTTGTGACCAGATTTTCCCGTGGGCTTTTCCTGTTCAAAAAGCATCCACTTTGTATATTTTGTTCTCCGTAGATTTGTAATAATCTTCAGTGATGAGACTTGGAGCACTTCTCCGACTTCTGGTGCGCTTTGAGCCACATCTCGTGATCTGACAGATTCCTCCAGTACAAAGTTTGTCGTCCCGATGGTCGGATGCTTGTACCCTCCTTTACCTATATAAGAAAGGGAGTAAGGCTCATTCAGGGCATTTGGAGTTTGAAGAGTTTTAGAGTCGAGAGATTTTCGTGCTCTACAACTACGGACTGTGGTCTGATCTGCTTGCATCACGAAGAAATCTCAAAGTCTTAGGTGATCTGAGAAGCTTGCGCATCTGTGTGTTCGGCATAGGTGAGAACCTAAAGTGGCAAGATCTATAGAAAGTCTATCTTTATGAGTATTAAGAGCAGTGTTCAAAGACTGAGTATGTGATCTCGCCAGGTAGCCTCCAGTAAGCTATCTCCTAGCTGAGTAGCTAAAGTCTCCTGCTATAAAGAAAATTACCTATGCTGATATTAGAGAAGAACCCTCTTATGCTATTCTTTCCTTCCCTCGAAGATCAAATATTGATAGACAAAGAATAGATTAGATGTGCAGAAGTTCACCGTCGTACAGAAACCCCGAATTTGTAGATACAACTTGCTCCAGTTCTAGTTCAAACTCCTGTAAACATATTTCATTGTTTGAATTCGCACAATTAGTCAATTTTTCCTCTCTTGAAGTAAAATGTCCAGAGTGTCATTGCCCTGTTAACCTCAGTCATATTGCTGATATTGTTATGCATGAAAACTATAACCCTAGGACAGGAGATGCTCCACCTACCACTTCTATAAATCCTTGTCCTAATCCTAAATGTTCAGATATACCTTTTCCCCATGAAGTTGAACATATCATGATGATGCATGAGATTACTACTTTGGAAAAAGAGGATCCAAGGTTAACAACAATCTTTAGGACATTGAGGCTAGCAAAGCCTAGATATGGGCTTGGATTCCTAGAACAAGCAAATGGACTAATCCCTGATTCAAGATTTGGCCCAATTCCAGATGATTATAAAAAACCTGCTGTAATGGAAATGCAAAAGTTTTTTACATTAATGGATGGTTGTCCCAAACATAAAATTGGAGGTGCATGGATGAAATCCATGTTAAATTGGGATCTTCTTACTCATCCAGAAGCTGAATCTTTTGGTTCTGCTCATACTATTGAAGAAAAAGTTAAGTTGTCTCATGAATGGAAACAGTATATGGAAGAAACAAATTCCTGGATATATTTTTATCCCTGGAAAAATATGAGACAGATAAAAGATGTTATGATGGCCGATGATAGAGCCTCTACTTCATCACTTCACTCTTGGTTAGGCTTAGATGGTAGTAAGGTTGAGATAGTAACTACCTTCCCTCCCTATAAAGGTATTGTCTTAGGAGAAAGTCAAAATTCTACAAAGGCCATTCCTATTGTATTGAAGGATGATAACACCTTGGGAATAGATGGCAGAATTCAGAAGGCCAGTGAACATCTAAACTAGACAAACACAACCATTAAAGGTTTGGAGATGAATATGATAAAATCTACAGAGGTTAAAAATCAATTTGATGCCATGCAAGTTTCTTTGAATGATGTAAATACAAATTTCAATGATGTTTTACATTTTCAGTTGTTGTGAAATGCAATTACTAGTAAATGGATAAATCATTAAAATCAGTACAATGTCATAGTTCAATATTTACAATAAAGCATAATATTTACATAAAATTAAAAGGCATAATTATCCAGTAGCACAGATATGATAAAAAAGAAAAAAAGATGAATGATCTTATGAATATCATTATGATATAAACCCATCCATCTCAATGAATGGTTGATGGTAAAACTGGAAGAACACCTGATCTTTGAATTCATGTATCAACCACTGCCCCCTGATATGTTGTGCGGCCTCCTTAGAAAGAAAGTCAATGGCCACATTCCTTTCCTCGGAAATAATTCAGGGTCCCTTGATCTAGAGCGAGTGACAGGAGCATCGAGAGTCCTGGAGCCCTCCTGTTGTGCCACCTTCACTTCCCTTCTCCAGCTCGACTAGGGTTCCTCTATGTGCGTAACCGGAGTTGATTAAGCCTCCAAAGTTGTTTGAGTGCCCGCATATACAAAACTTCTCGGCGGGACAGGTTGATTTCCAGTCATAAGTGGGCAATATTTGTACAAGTGTCCCACCTCATGATGCCTCCTACAACAGAAGGGTATCCCCTCATAGTCAAGAATTCACCATCGCATAATATCCCTCAACTGAAGTTGATAGCTCTTCGCCAAACCCTTGTGGGTGACCAAGTGCACTAGTATCCTGGCAATGGATAGACATCCTGTATCCATATAAGATCTATCGTGGTCTAGATAGATGCCTAGATCATCCCCAATGCATTTAAAAATCTTCTCAGACTAGAATTGTAATGGCAGCCCGAGGAGCCGTACCCAAATCGACCCCGCCCCCATTTTTTCCTTCTCTGGGTCAAAAAGGGGTGAACATCTCTTGAGGAGCACTGGCCTCATCTCAATGTGCCAATATCTTGTTAGAACCCAGTTATAGATTCTGGTTGTGGGAAGAAGAGAGCAAACCATCCCCGGGACATGGTAATTACCGCAGGCAACTGGTCCATAAGGTGGCCCCATATCTCCACTATCCATTGCTTGAAGCGTGTCGAGGTATAATTTCGGTCCTAAAATCTCCCTACCAACACAATGCTCTTAGTGAGAGCAGCTTGGGTCATGCTGATACCCTCACCAAATACCAGTAGACGCCCCCTTTCACACACCTTTGAGCACTTGGTTTTTTTATGCCCTCCTGACCTGTGTGCTTGTGCTATCAACAACTGCTCATCTCCCGCCTATGGATTATTGTCCGAGTGTGATGCCCTGTTTTTCTCTGGAGCCAAGTCTTGGCGAGTGATTCCATCAAAACAAACCAAAGTTCGGGCAGTAGGAGCAAGTCCCGCAACTAGGGGGTCAACAGCTACAGCACCAGGTGCGTCATAAGTCGGATTTAAACCTCCATTCGTGAGAAAAACCGCATTGATCGCGCCTCCAACTGCCCCACATGAGGTTTCCTAAATATTCTGCACAAAGCCTTGCTTTTCGTGTGCCTAATAAAGAAGCTCAAAAGGCGAGGGGATATTCAGAAAAGGCTAGTCCGTTCCACCTCCAAGTTGGGTAAACCCTCTTTTACTGTCAAGTCTGGTTGTGAAAACCCTAACCCTTGTAGGGTTACTTCCATGTCCTCCATTTCCGAGGTATAAACGAAAACTTGGGCATCTGGTCATAGGTGCAGTTCTGGTGGAACCCCTCCTCACAACGTATATGCGTCTTCGACCCATATTTGGGATGAGTCCATGTTATCGAATGAGTAATCAACTTACTCTTCATCCATGCAAAAACGTCATTGTTGCACACTGGTTACTGTTCCGAGTAGATGTTCACAAACCCCTCGACAAGTGTTGACCCTCACTTGGTAATCCATCAAAACCACTACTCACTTTGTTGTTGACCCTAAAAATTTGCAAGTCCAAAAAATTGCCAAAACCATCGCGACGGGAAAGCTTGGAGGGTCAGACCATCCTACGGTTAACCATCATAAACCGCCCATTAAACAATAACTCCAACTGTAATAATGGTAAAACCCTCCCCATTGTGCCAGTATGTAACCAGGTTAAAACGAAGCTTCACCACCATAACCTCGATCGAAGGTTTACTCCTTGAGTGAAAACCCCATTTTTGTCACAGAGCTCCTTCCCTTAAAAAACAAGTGTTGTACAACCGGCCCTGTTGTCACCTTCTGAAAAGAGATTCTAGTTGTACAAAGAGGGAAAAAGAACAAAGATGTTTGGAGCTAGCCTCCAAGCCATAAAAGCACTCAAAGCTAAATTAGACACCATCCAATGGATAGTGCTTGGAATTAGCTTTCCAACAGTTTATGGAATTCCCCCATTGGACTCCAGAATCAAAAGTTAGAGCAGGTTGAAAGTTACCCTTGAAAACCAGAAAGCGAAGGAAAATATCTAAGTTTAATCCCGAATCCCGCAAATCAGAGTTTTCTAAAGCAGAAGCAGGGGAGGTCAGAGAAAACTTGTGATCAATGACCATTGACATCGGCAATCGACGATCGGAGGTCTGGGGCGCATCAACAATCAGAGATCGGAGGTCCTATAGGGTGTATCGACGGGCTCACATATCGGCGATCACATCTCACAACCATGCGACATATCAACGGGCTCACACATCGGCAATCGCATCTCATAGTGATGCAACATATCGATGATCGCAACTACCTAAACATATCAAAAATCGAAAATCAACGATTTCAACTAACCACTCTTAATAAATTGGGGGAGGAATATGACGATAAGTGTAAATCACCAGGAAAGACCGAAAATGATTTGTAAAGAAAATCAGCGAAAAACCAGAGGCAGGCGGACATTTTCTCTCTCCTCTAGGTAGCCACGTGACAAAATATTATTGGATCCGGTAAAGACACGGTGGGGCTGATGTCACCATGACATGGAAGTACGAAGGAAACGTGGCATGTTGATCTGGCACTTTCAGGATAGATGGGGGGATATCTAGGTGACATGTGTCACTCCTCAGGAAGCGACACGTGGCATTGATGATGTCATCAATTGACGATCGGAGGTATTCGTGCATTGTGCATCACAAGGAACTCGCTGATTGTGAACCTCCGATTGGGGGGCTCTAATAAATGGGCTAGCCAATGGTCACATGAATAGCGAAGAACCAAGAGCTGAGCAGGATAAGCGACCTTGCATATCGACGATCTCAAGTCTCAAAGGGTGCAAACAAAGGTGATATTATGAAATTTCCGATTGCGATATCCTGCATGTTCCCAATTGGTGTTCAACGATCACAAGCTATAGAGGGTGCAAACTCTCCCTTATCGTTTTTCCAAGTGGGCCAGATCGCATCGTGCATCGGAGATCGCAATGTTGGGGAGGAGGCACTGAAGGCAAGCATTAGAAATCATCGATATGCGGGATTCTGTTTAACAAAGGGACGAGCCTCACAGACACGAGTGCAAAGGTCCTAGCACCCAAGGACTAAGCACCTGCTCATAGCCTGTAGTCACATGAAGCAAATGGGGCTAAAGTGGATCGGAATGCCCCATCCCGTAAGGAATTTTAATGGGAAATCTTGATGCGATAACTCCGCGACACGGTAATGCAGAACTTTAAAGGTGTGGTGGGTCCGCAATTGAGGCATTTAAGAAGGGGGATGGATCACTCAAATAATCAGCATGGGCTAACCCTGTAAGGCCCCTTGTGACATGAAACCAAGGTCGACACTAACAGAGTAAATGAAGACATGGAAGCTCGGGAGGACTCAATGATCCAACATTGTGCTCCATGCAAAGGAAAGATGAAGTACGCCCAGGTGACCTCTGCTTCTATACTATGGCATTAAGCTGATAATTGACCACTCCTAGTTGTAGAGGATGAATGATTCAAGCAGTAAAGGCAGAGGCAACGGGAATCAGCTGGGTGGCACAGGAGGCTAGCCTGTGGGCAAACAACAACCTGAGTAAAGGTGATCCCAAGAGTGGGAAATGAGATATTTTTTTGGCATTTTCATCTAATTGTTGACTTGTTTTGTTATCATGTAATGTGTCACCATTTAATGAAGCAATTAATCTTTTGTATTCATTTTTGGGCCACAGAACAATCCGAGGCCAAGATAGCTTGTTGATCTGACAGTTGAGGCTCGATTGAGATATTTTGTTGTAATTACTGTTCAATGCTCCCCTCTCCAGATAAATAGTGGGAAGCAACACTTCACAAAGGTTCAAAATTCTAAAGAAAGAACTACATGTTATTTTCAAGACTATATGACTTTATGATATGCGTCTTTCAGAATATTAAGGAAATGGTGGTGATTCCTCCTTTGAATATTACAATATGTTACCCCTCTATTTAAATTCCATTATGTTCATGTTTCCTCTCTCATTTCATGTATGCATAGCTGCTAGAAATGTTTCATATGTTCTTATAGATTCATTTGTATTGACTCATTAATGTAGTTTCCTGTATGGATCTTTGAGATTATTGTTACAGGAAAATTTGGGCACATCAACCCCAGCTTCCAGATCCCTATGATTAGGGTCCATCAATCCCTAATTCAGTTGTTTTCACTCCCTAATGAAGTTAACCTACATCATGCTTGCCTCCCAAGGGTTTCATGACACTATTCATCCAAAAATTGTCCCTAAGGAGATCATGGCAGGTGGCCTTCTATTTGGCTGCAATGAATGGCAAGCACTACATTGTCTGGGTGTTGTGCATAGCACCTGGCCTTTGTATCACCTGTGATGAGCGAGATCCATCAAAATTTTCAAATAAATCCATTGGATTCCTCATCCAATGGATGCTTCTGGAGGTTTCTAGAAGGATTGGGCTCACTTTTGGATGAGGAAGGAGATGAATGAACCTTAATCCATTATCCCTTCCTCCATGGAACCACTTCCCAATTATGGAAAAGCATTCATGAGGGCCATTAATGGCCTAACCTCCTATTTTCAGCTATAAAAGGACCAAGCTCTCATTGGCTGGTCTAGGTTGAAACTTCTTGAGCTAAGGAAATGCTGTTGGAAAGATATTGGTAAAGAGAGTAATTTTATCATGTCAAATTGTTATTTCATGAGGAGAGAAGGGTTTGAAGCTAGAAGGATGACATTGAATCAGACATGCATCTACACAGGTTGTAATATTTCCTTCTATGAATAAATAGTTATATGCTTTTTCCATTCATGTGTTTATGTGATGTATATTGTACTTTCGATTCTATAATATGTTTAGTTAACATATCGATATGTATGCTTTGATGGTTTTCTGTCTCGGCTTATGTGCAGGTACCTTTCAAGTGAGTTAAGTACGGAAGGGAGTGGTGAAAGTGGTCTAAGGGAAGAGGGATCGAGCGAGAGATACAGGTTGGTACTTTTGCTCCTCTTTCTTTTATCTGTTAGCTATTGGAAAAGCAACGGAATTACTTTAACTGTTGTTCTAGACTTGCTACTAGGTCTAGGGGTTAGTCATTCGAAAAGACAGTAAATTTTCCCATAACAAAATGGTGACTCTTTTGGGGAGAAATCCTATCCCTTATAGTAGCTAATCAATCTCTTAGAACACTTTGACATACTTTACCCTCTGTTTCTCATCGAACTCAAGTCCAATCACTGAAATTGAGTCAATTTTGAGCATAAAATTGTCATTCTGTAATCATAGCAACTCTGTAATTGACAGGGTGCTATGCATTGCACCCTCTGCACAAAGACAATGCTATGCATTGCACTGTCCCTCACTCTAGCCTGCGCCGATTCCTTTTGGATCAGTTTTCCCATCTAGGAGCTGAAGCCTTAAGTCAATTTTCAGTTGTTTGAATTGTCTGTTGGATTTAGATGAGGTCTTGTCTCTGAAAACAATCTTTGTTTCCTTGTTTCGACCCATTTTAGACTGGATTGTAAAATTTTTGTTTATGTATTTGTTTTATCATTTGTAGTCCATTGTCAAAAGTAGTTTTAGTTGATTGTTTTGTCAAATATGAAGTGTCATAAATTCTTCCTTCATTGGATAATCAATTGGTCTATTTTGCGCATCTGATTCATATTTTCGTTTAAGAGTCGAAAATCTTCATTTCCTCAAAGTTTAAAGTGTCATTTAGTCTTCCTTTATCTTTAAGTGAAATTGTCATAAATCGACATTTGTGTGAAAAGAGATTTTGAATCATTTGTTCATTTGTTTTTCTTAGTGCATAATTCACATTAAGGATAACTGAAAAGAAAAAGAAATACATGTAATTGCATTTTAGGAGATTGAATGTGTGCGCTTAAAAGAAATGGTTAGGGAAATGCATTAGTGAGTGCTCTTTGTTGTTTGATCCAAAAAGTACTTGTTTGCTCTTTCCCTTGTAGCTAGGATTTTCATTGTCAAAATGGAAAGAGTGCTTTTCATTCTAGTTGCATTTTTAGGAATTTCGGAAAACATCACGTGGTGAACCTTAAAAGGCAAATTTTAAGCAAGATCAACCTAAAATTAACCTCAATTAAGCTAATAACGCATTGGAATTTAACGCAAACATCTAGAGGTTTCTAGGCTGGAGACGTGTTCCGGCGTCTTAAAACCTAGTGGCTGTCGTTTCATTGAGGTTGGGTGATTCCTCCTCTCTGAACCGGTAAGTACTAGTACAAACTTGTGCTCCCTGTACCGTCGTGTATATAGTGGAAAACCCCAATAGGTTTAAATCCTTTATCCCTAGGAAGTCGAGTCTGCCACCTTACCGATCACAATGCACTGAACACGGCATTCGAGAAGACTAACTACCGTACGGTAAATCCTTGGTTATTTCTCTTTAATTTACCACCAAGGTGTATATTGCAGTTTTGTGATTAGTTTGGTAAACCCTCTTGCTTAGTGTCTCCACAGCAGTCACTTTTCTACTCCTTAAAAGAAAAAGTTCATCTAAGCGCTTGTCCTTTCAATCTCATTAAACAATGAAAGCAACTAGAGTCACCTTTTGCTTTTTCTCGACTCTTAAAATATGAAAAAGAAAAGTTAAGTTCTAGTGTCGTAAAAATTAATTGACCACTGATAACATCCTCCATGCTTGTTTTTTAGTTGATCTTAGGTTGAAACATATGGCGACAAATCCAAAGTCCACCAATCAAGGAATTCCTTTTGATGGGAATCCTAGTCCTTTTCCTCCATTTGGAAATATTGGTGCTCCATACATGGCTACATTGTCCCTTCCAAGATTTACCATTGGCTTGCCAGTATGGTTGTTTTCAACCTCCTTGGTTCAAAATGTCGTGATTTCTCCACAATCGAGTACACCTCCAATTGGACAAAATCAACCTCTAGTTCATCCTAAAGTTGACCCTTTGCCTTCTTCCTCAGTTGTTTCTTCCTCCCCTTCTTCCTCTTCGCCTGGTGAAAGTATTGGTACTAGTAACCAGGTGGCTAAGAAGAAGAAGAAAGGGAAGAAGAAGAAAAAGAAGCAAATTCAGCAGAGGGGAAACCAAGCAACCATTGTTTTGAATGAAAAATCTAATGAGAAACCATCCATTAAGCCTCACAAAGTTTGATATCCATGCAAACTTTGTGTGGGAGACCATCTTCTTCGAAATTGTCCTGATATTCCTCAGATCTTAGAAGAATGGTCTTCTCGTTCACATCATCCCGTGTCATCAACCTCTAGAGATCATGTTGGTGACAAACCATCAATTAGTGATAGTAAAGTTCATGGAAAGAAGGGAAAAGTTAAGTTTCCCTGTAGGTTATGTGAAGGGAATCACCCCATTCACCTTTGTCCCTATCTGGATGAAGCCAAGAAAGTGTTGGATAACTGTCCTGCTTCACCGCAATGACTTCCATCTAGTTACAGTAAACTCTCCCTAAATCCTTCACTAGTTGATGAATTGACTGACGCAAATCAACTTTCGGTCAAACCCACTCTCTCTAAAAGTGAATCCTATGAGTCTATCCCCGACCCAATCAGCAGGTCACGGTAACTGTTGACCCGATTTCACCTTCAGTAAATTGTACCTTTCCTTAAGAGAGTAAAAATAATACCACTCAAGTTCTTTTTGTTTCTTTAGATTCTAATGAGCTTAGGGGTAGTCCTTCTGTTCCATCAAGACAGGAGGAAAATCCTCCCGCTCTCGTAACTCAAGGGGTTAATTCTCTTGTTTTGACGGGACCCCCTCCAAGTAGTTTAGTCACTTCCTTTGATTGGAATTGACTGGTAGGATTCCGCCTTCCTTCTTATGTGCCTTTCCAAATCATAGTACAAGTTTGTAATATGATTGTATCGGGCACTATTATAGATGAAGGTGCATCAATGAGTATCCTTTCCTCAACTGCTTGGCAAGCGCTTGGTTGGCGACCACTTGTGCCTGTTACACTGAATTTATTGGGTTTTAACAGAGGAACCAGTCAACCATTAGGGATCCTCTCTCAGTTACCTATTACTTTGGGAGGAAAAACCGTTTATTTGAATGTAATGGTAGTCATAGGCCCACTAGATTACAACTTTCTACTTGGGCGTGACTATGTTTATGGCATGGGAGCTATTGTTTCAACACTCTTTCGAGTGATTTGTTTCTCGCATGAAGGCAAAATTTCCACCGTTGACCAACTTTCATTTCCCTGTCCAAATATGGCTCCTAGTCAACCATCTTCCCTAAATGGTCCATTTATACCAATGGTATCATCCTCGCCACAGGTTAATTATGTGGCAACCTGTTCCATACCTACATCAATTGACGATCAATTCAGTGATGTTGTACATCATGTACTGGGGGAATTGGAACCAGATATTTCCTTCATGACCACTTATGAGTTGTGATCGAAGGATCTCGAGGATAGTTCGTTGTCTTGTGTCAACCTCATTAAAAAATGAAATAAGGGGTCTGAGGAAAGTTCCTTGTCTTGTGTCAACCTCGTTAAAAAATGAAACAAGGGTCTTAAAGGAGAGTTCCTTGTCTTGTGCCAACCTCGTTAAAAAATGAAACCAAGGAATTCGAGGATAGTTCCTTGTCTTGTGTAAACCTCATTAAAAAATAAAACATGCAATATGAGGACAGTTACAGGTCCCGTGTCAACCTCGTTAAAAAATGAAACTAAGGGAATGAGGACAGTTCTTGGTCTTGTGTCAACCTCGTTAAAAAATGAAACAATGAATCAGAGCAGAGTTCCTTGTCTTGTGTCAAGCTCATTAAAAAATGAAACAAGGTCCCTTGGAGAAAAGTTCCAAATCAAGTCTTTGATTAGATCTTGTAAAATCCCAGTCAAGTCTTTCACTTGATCTCATAAAAGAACCTTCATTCCATCCACCTGATAGCCATGAGTAGTCTAATTAGGTGAATGTAATGAAGCTTGGGTGGCATGCACCTAATGGTAAAGTTAAGTTTCCCTGTAGGTTATGTGAAGGGAATCACCCCATTCACCTTTGTCTATCTGGACGAAGCCAAAAAGGTGTTGGATAACCATCCTGCTTCACCACAGCAACTTCCATCTGGATTATTGGAGACTCTCCCTTTCATCATGTTGGGGGCATGAAAACTGAATTCAGGCATAGTTTTTCATTTCAAGCTTGCGTATAAATGAAACTGAATCCAAGTATAGTTTTTCATTTCAAGCTTGTGTAAACATGAAACTGAATTCAAGCATAGTCCCCTATGGTTCAAGCTTCTGTAAAAATGAACCCATTTCCATTTTTACCCTTGTGATTGCCATTCTATCAGCCTCTTTCGTCAAATGAGCCTTGGTTGTTTTCATCCCATTGCCACCATCCCTTTGGCCGATCATACGCTTTCACTTGGTTGTTTTACCCTTTTTGAGGAACAGTTGCAATGAGTGATCTTATTAACCGACCTCTTCACATAAATCAAAATGTTCAGAGAAGTTCCAACATCACCGAAACCAGTTGCTACCCTAGACACCGCTTGTTCCTCAAAATGGAGTCCTCTTTAAGCTCTTTTTAGACTCTCTAAACATGAAAAGATTGCGGAGCGCTTGTCGTTTCTAGCTCGTTAATGGATTATAATCGATATCTACTTAGTATAGTTTTACCCCTTCTTCAGGCTGAGATAGATTAACTACGAAAAAGGTACTCGTTGGTCAAACATGATCAATAGGTTCTCTCTTGTATTGTTTTATGCTTTTTTGGACTTGAGAGACAAATTTACGAAAAAGAACTTTTGGAGTTTCCTTTTAGTCCCTTTTCAGACTCTCTAAATGTGAAAAGGACCGAGTTATTTTTGTCGTTAAACTCGTTAAAAACATTAAATAGCGACAAACTTGTCCATTTAGACAAGACCGAATTTCACCTTCACTAGACTCGTTAAAATATCAAATAGCGATGGATTCCCCTGAAGGGTGGAATTATACAAACAAGCATATGTTATCCTCCTCAAGCTTGATTAAAAAGAAAGAGGTACTGGTCAGAAACGATTGGGGAAAATGGGAAAAAGCTGGGAACACTTCATGGTAGCAGGTCACTCTTGAACATGACACTTTCACCTCATCACCGTGACTATGTGGGTTGGGTCATTTAGCTTGATGGTTATCATACCGTTGGTCTATCATACCATCCATCACTTTGTTTTGGGTCAATGCTACCAATTCACTTCAGTGTCGCCGATATGTTCAAGAGAAGTCATTTAGTTCAAAACTTCATCCTTTACGATACAGTAAACCTTCATTTTCATGCCTGCCATTCCTGAACCTTGTGTCGTCAGTCGATGTTTCATCTCCAAAACCATTTACCTCATTTCGTGTCATTGATGTGGGAAACATCAAGGCCCACCTGCGACGAGTCGCTTCTTGTCGACATCAGCACATCATCCAAGAAGTTGACTTAGAAACACCCCTTCAGTACCTTGAGGCTTGCATACATCAATGGCAGGTTTCTCGCTTCCGGCGATAGGTTTACATCAATGGCCTTCGACTGAAAGAGTTCTTTTGGTGTTCGACATCAAATCATTTATTCACACCATGCAGAATGTACTGCAGTACCTTGAGGATCATTATCATTATCGATGATTCCTCTCGCGTCTGTTAACAGTTTACATCATTGACTGGTAATCAGACAATGTCTCTCCTTGTTCGACTTTAGATCATTTATTCACATGGTTAGACTTGTACTTAAGTGAAAGATTGGATAAGATTGAAGACCCCGGATCTAGTTTCATCCATCCGGGCTACGATATATATTTTCAAGAGTAAAATATCAAATGTACAATGGCCTTACATTCATGGTCATCCATTCATGGGTCTATATCTGTAGACGACTATATTTTTACATGTAATGAAAGTTTATAAAGCTGAGCATGGGTATGCCTTCCCTCAGCTAAATTGTGAGAAAAAATCAAAGTATCATGATATATGTATTGTAACTGATGCAGGTATCCTTCCATTTCGAAACCTTCTCTCCAAGTGGTAAAGCATCTCACTCGACATGTTTATTTTCGAATTCATGCTTTAGGGGGCAACTGTTACAGGGAAATTTGGGCACATCAACCCCAGCTTCTAGATCCGTATGATTAGGGTCCATCAACCCCTAATTCAGTTGTTTTCATTCCCTAATGAAGTTAACCTACATCATGCTTGCCTCCCAAGAGTTTCATGACACTATTCATCCAAAAAATGTCCCTAAGGAGATCATCGCAGGTGGCCTTCTATCTGGCTACAATGAATGGTAGGCATTACACCGTCTAGGTGCTATTCATAGCACTTGGCCTTTGTATCACCCACGATGAGCGAGATCCATCGAATTTTTCAAATAAATCCATTGGATTCCTCATCCAATGGATGCTTCTGGAGGTTTCTAGAAGGATTGGGCTCGTTTTTGGATGAGGAAGGAGATGAATGAATCTTAATCCATTATCCCTTCCTCCATGGAAACACTTCCTAATTATGGAAAAGCATTCATGAGGGCCATTAATGGTCTAACCTCCTCTTTTCAGCTATAAAAGGACTAAGCTCTCATTGGCTGGTCTAGGTTGAAACTTCTTATGCTAAGGAAATGTTGTTGGAAAGAGATTAGTAGAGAGAGTAATGTTATCATGTCAAATTGTTGTTTCATGAGGAGAGAAGGGTTTGAAGCTGGAAGGATGACACTGAATCAGACATGCATCTACATAGGTTGTAATCTTTCCTTCTATGAATAAATAGTTCTATGCTTTTTCCATTCATGTGTTTATGTGATGTATATTGTACTTTCGATTCTATAATATGTTTAGTTAACAGATCGATATCTATGCTTTGATGGTTTTCTGTCTCGGCTTGTGTGCAGGTACCTTTCAAGCGAGTTAAGTACGGAAGGGAGTGGCAAAAGCAGCCTAAGGGAAGAGGGATCGAGTGAGAGATACAGGTTAGTACTTTTTCTCCTCTTTCTTTTATCTATTAGCTATAGGAAAAGCAATGGAATTACTTTAATTGTTGTTCTAGACTTGCTACTAGGTCTAGGGGTTAGTCGTTCGAAAAGACACTAAATTTGCCCATAACAATTATATCTTTAAAATTGCGCTCCATGAATCATCGAACCCAATCCTCTTTCATCCATTATGTCTACCTTTAACTCAGATAAGTGTAGAATTCTCAGTGCTTCAAACTCTATGTGATGAGTGTTGAATTCTTGATGCTTCAAGCTCTATGTGATGAGTTATTCTATCTCCTTACCTTCTCTCATTGCTCTGCCAAATCTTATTAAACTGTAGGTCCTTGAACTACTCAGCCTCCACTAGTGTATACATATATTTTTGTGAGTTATGTATGTGAAGAAGTACTAGAAATACATGGATTATGCCTTTATATGAACGAACCAACCCATGTTGTTGATTATATATATGACTATATATGTACAAAAATATATGTGATGTCTCTAGTTTCCTTAGAATCATATGAGACACATAAAATCTAGATGTTTCAGGCACTTGTAAGCAATCTGAGGCTTTCTTTGGAAGCGACAACGTCTTTTGGCGCCGTTGCTGGGGAATGTATTAAAGGATTTTTCCCTTGGGATACGACAAGTTAAGCACTCTTTGTGTAGGTGAGCAAAGACATTTTGATTGCATCCTCATCACCTCGACGACTCCACAAATCCCATTATCATTTATCATCCTAGCCTTTAGAAAGCCTCACACTTGCTCAAATACCTCTCAGCAGAAAACCCCATCTGTATCTGACCCAGAGAATTGATTTTCAGGAGAGTCCGGAAGGAGAAAACCCCTACTACCTATGCTACTATCTCATCATTCTTTAAATTTTCCTCATCCAACTCCGAACACTCTATCATTCACTACTCAGAATTTACTCCTAAGATCCTTACATACCCTATTCTCAGTCTAGCCACTCCAACCACTGTGGTTTTGGCCCAAATTCCTCCAGCAAATCTCAATCCCCCTCCATTAATTCAGATGGTTGTTCTAGGTTTTTTACTGAATAAATATTCCCCTCTTGATTTAGCTCAACCCCTAAGTGCTATGCCTGAGGATTGCCTAAAGCTTTTGCCTAGGTTCAATGGGGAGGATGAAAACACTGCATAGAGACACATTGAAACCTTCTGTGCTTTTTCTAAGCATCTAAATGTAGAACAACTGGATGTGGTCCTGAGACTCTTTGTACAATCCCTTGATGGAGAAGCTAGAAAATGGTTTAAATCCCTACTTAATGCCTCCATCACCACCTGGGATGAACTTGAAAACTCTTTCACACAAAAGTGGGGTGAAAAGGGAAATCATGAGTATGTCCTCACATAGTTCAATGCTACAAGGAAGAATCTAGAAGAAGATATTACAAAATTCATAAAAAGGTTCAATAAGCAGTATAATAACCTTCTTGGTGAGATAAAGCCCCCTCAAGCTGCTACTCACGTAGTATTTGCGGGATCCTTTGAATCCAAATTTGGTTTTACCCTAAGAGAAAGGAAGTCTCACACTTTGGATCAATGCCAAGTTGATGCTCTTGAGGTAGAATAAAATTTCACCTCGGAAGGGAAGTCAAGAGGTAAGTATGAATCTACTGAGAAGAAAATTGGGAAGGAAGAAACATCCTCCTCTAGTCAAGCCAAAGAATCGCCAGATCTAAAGTGGGAAGAAATGGATAAACTCATCATGAGTTTATTGCATAAGGTGGTGAAGCTTGAGCTGGAGAATAAGAGTCTCCTGAAACAAAATGCTCAAGGTAAAAACTGAGGTTATAACCCACAATACGGAAGGCCACCATTGCAAAAACTTCAAAGGGAAAGGAAAGATCAACTCGATGAAATCGCTTCTCCTTTATATTTAGAAGATGATCCTGATGAACAACCATCAGATACACATGAGGTGTAGGGAAACTTGTATTCCTATTTCTCTGAGGGATAACATGAAAACATTCCTCACCAGGAGACAAGTCATGATAGAGAAGCAACAGTAAATGAGGAGGACATAGGTGATTATTGTAAAAAATTTGTGGATTTCATGCAAGCACATCTACGCTGAAGGTATGATCTAAGATCTTCAAGAAAGAGGTTGAGGAACTAGAAAAACAAGAGGGAGCTACTCCCCAAGATATTCCCCTGGTGCCAAATAAAGGGAAAGGTAAGATGGATCCTAACTCATCCAAGGTAAAATTCCCCTCAAATAAGGAATGAAATAGCTTCGATGAACAATCAGAAGAGAAGGCACCTGTTCTGATAAAAACTATGAGAGATAAGGAAAGAGAAGCATAGCTAGGAGGTGTAGAAAAAGGCCAACCTACATTCAATCTTCAGAAGGAAGTAGAAAAGGTAAAGATTCATGTTCCTCTAATCGAACTTCTAAATAAACCCACTTATAAAGCCCAAGTCTCTCAGTTCATGCTTCCATCCACCTCAATATTGACCCATGACTGTTTAAAACTTCAAGAAGAAAGACCAATGGTTGTTTTTGGGCCTCATGTTGAAGGACTTGATCCTTCCACTACACCCTTCTATGTGACCCTGGTAATTCATGACCTCTTATTGCATAACTGCATGTTGGACTCTGGAGCCTCGCATAACCTCATGCCCTTATCCATGATGGAACAACTTGGCTTGCAGATCACCAGGCCCTACAAAGACCTATACTCCTTTGACTCTATGAGGGTCAAATGCTTGGGAATGATAAAATATCTGGTGGTAAACCTGGCTCAAATCCCCGTGAAGAGCATGGTGATGGAAATAGTAGTGGCAGATATTTCCCCTCGATTAAACATGATCTTATCTAGGTCTTAGGGTTCCAAGGTGGGGGACTCTATCAAATTAGATCTAACTTATGCCACTATTCCCAATTTTGGAGGTGAAGAAAGGAGGTTGTACAAAGAGTCCATATTTGTAAAAATTGTGACCCCAACTGAAGGTTCTAAAAATTCTCCAGTGTATGGAAAAGAAAACGACCTCTCCTGCCTATTCCTAGAAGAAGATGAGACCATCTTAGAAGAAAAACCAGTACACCTAATGATAAAGTTAGAAAACCAGAACACAGATGAAAACAAAATGTGGAAATTATAATTTGACGGAGCGAATTCCAAAGAGGGAAATGGAGCATGAGTATTGATGGTATCTCCTTAGGGAGCTTGATACCCCTCTCATTCAAGCTGGAGTTTGAGGCAACCAACAACATGGTAGAGTATGAAGCATTCCTCCTTGGGGTGTAAACAATGAGGAACATGAATATTGAATTCTTAATTATGCATGGAGAATCCGAGCTGATTGTAAAGCAGATCAGAAATCAGTGCCAGGGTAAATACCCTAGATTGAGGACTTATCGAAATGAAATATGGGATTTAATTGATAACTTATTCCTGGCCTTTAATATCCAATTTCTGCCTAGAGAAGGAAATAGAATGGTTGATTCCCTTGTTGTAGCAGTAAGCAATTTCAAACCTCCTCAAAATCCTCTTCTCAGGTACGAGGTGGAGGATAGATACAAACCCTCTATACTCGATAATGTCAATCAATGGTAGGTATTCGAGGACGATGAGTAGATCAAACGATTTATAGAAGTAGTTGGGGAATTCGCTAAATCAACTATTGATCAAGGAGAGGAAAAAGAGGTAGGTCAAGAACCAACTTTGTGGGAAGACACAGCGGCTGGACATAAATTTCTACAACTGAAAGGGAATACTATTCCTCATGGGCTAGTCCCACTTGAAAGATTATTTAACAAGGATGATGTAACCTCCAAACCAATGGCTCCAGAGATGGACGAACAAGTAGAAAATTGCAATATCGGCTCAGAGGATGAACCCCAGATGGTCAGACTATAAAAAGGAATCCCCTCACAATATAAACAAAGGTATTTAATTCTCTGCAAAATCTACAAGGATGTTTTTGCTTGGTCTTATGAGGATTTAAAAACATTTGATACTAACATCATACAACATAAGGTTCCTTTAAAGAGTGGAATAAAACCATGCACGCAGAAGCTTAGGAAGATTAATCCACTCTTACTCCCCTCCATTGAAAAAGAAGTGAGGAAACTTCTACAGGCTAAAATCATAGTGCCTTTAAGGTACTCGGAGTGGTTGGCCAACTTAGTCCTAGTTAAGAAAAAGAATGGAGAAATAAGGCTATGTATAGATTTTCAGAACCTTAACAGGGTATCATGGAAAGAAAACTACCCACTGCCTAAGATTGATTACATATTGTAGAAGGTGGTTGGGTAAGTTAGAATGTCCATGATGGATGGGTTCTCTGGTTACAACCAAGTGGTAGTCCACCCTGATGATCGGAAGAAGACCACTTTCACTACCCCATGGGGAACTTTCATGTATGCTCGCATGCCTTTCAGTCTTATTAATGCAGGGGCCACATTTCAGAGAGCTATGGATATAGATTCGGGAGCAAGAAAAGTTCATAGTGGTATATTTGGACGATATCACAGTCCTCTCTAAGACGATGAAGAATACATCCTTCAATCGAAGCTCACCTTCGAGAAATGCAAGAGGTATGGAATCTCTTTGAATCCCAAGAAATCCTAGTTTTCCCTGAGTGAGAGGAAGCTACTAGGACACATAGTAGTGCAAGAAGGAGTGAAAATAGATCCTAAGCGAGTCGAAGCTATCAATCACATTCCTCTACCCAGAAATAAGAAAGAGGTCCAAGCCTTTTTGGGGAGAATCAATTTATTAAGAAGGTTCATACCCAACTATGCTGAAATAGTGAAGGGTATTATAGATATGCTAAAAAAGGAAAATGAAGTCAAGTGGAGCCCTACCCCCTGAGATTCTTTTACTAGAATTAAAGAAGGTTTGGTTGAAGCACCGATACTAGTAAGCCCTGACTACTCCACACCTTTTTATATCTTTTATTTTTCTTCTCCACATACTATTATTGCAGTTCTGCTACAGAAGAATACAAATGGTTATGAGCAACCCATCACCTTATTCAACCAAGTCCTGAGGGATCTTGAGCTGAAATATAACATCTTGGAGAAATAAGCATATGCACTAGTAAAAGCTTTGAAGACATTTCAAGTGTATGTGCTACAGTAAGAAATCACAACATTTTCCCAATGACAGAGGTCGAGGACACCCTTGTGCAAGGATACAGTGAAGGAAAAAGGGGTAGGTGGAGAGAAAAGTTACAAGAATATGAGTTAGACATAAAGCCTACTAAGCTCATAAAATGCCAGGGGTTGGCCAAGATATTATCAGAATCTAATTGCCATGCTTTGGGGATAAACCTAATAATAGAGGAAGGCAGAACAAAAGTTCAGTAGAACGGGATTAAAACATTAGAGCAAAATATCTATGCTAAATATGAGGGATCACCTAGTATAAGAATATCCTCCATTATCTCTTATTCATGAGGTTCCTACTAGGGATGGATAAATCTAAGTACATAACTCTGAGACTGCACGCTCAAAAGTATATCATATCCAATGGTCAACTCTACTGGAAGGATCCAGTGGGAATTTTGCGATTATGTTTGGTAGAAGGTGAAACTCATAAAGTGATTGAGGAATTTCATGGAGGAGTTTGTGGAGGTCATTACAGATGGAAGACCATAACTCACAAAATCCTCAAGGCAGGATTCTACTGGCCTACATTATTTAGAAATGTTCATTTACAAGTTAGGTCATGTCTAAAGTGCCAAGTCTTTGCTGAGAGACAAAAAATTTCTCCCCTTCCCTTGATCCCAATGCATGTGGAAGAACCCTTCAGACAATAGGGACTAGACTTCATAGAGAGATAAACCCACCTTCTAGTGGCCAACATAAGTGGATATTAACAACCACAAATTATTTCACCAAGTGGGTAGAGGCCATCCCAGCCAGAAACGCTACTGACTCAGTGGTAATTAAGTTTATGGAGGAAATTATATTATCACATTTTGGTTGCCCTATAAAAATAATCACTGACAATGCTCAAGTGTTCAAATCTGCAAAATTCATCAGCTTTTGCTAGAAATTCAATATCATCATCAAGCACTCCACTACCTACTACCCTCAAGGTAACAACTTAGCTGAGTCCTCAAACAAAACTATGGTGAGCGTGCTGAAGAAGACCATCACTGAGAATCAGACGAACTGGGACACCCAATTGAAGTTTTCCCACTGGGCTAACCGAGTGACTCCTAAATGATCCACTGGAAAATCACCTTTTGAGCTAGTGTACAGAAAGGCTACAATCTTCCTAATCCAATTAGCAATTCCAGTGGCAAATATACATCAAGAAGACGAGGAAGAGATAAATGCTTTGACACGAAGGATAAACCAAATGGTCGAACTTCATGAAAATAGATAACAGGTAGGGGCTAAATTGGAAAATTACCAATAAAAGATGAAAAAGAAAAACATGGAAGATTTGATCCACTTTGGTTCGGTCCTTTCAAAAATTGAGAAGAGAAAGGAAATAATACATACCTGGTCGAAAATCTAGATGGTGAATTGTTGGAGCTGCCAGTAAATGGTTAGTTCCTCAAACTTTATTTCCAGAATTAAAGGTACCTATCTTGCACCCATTTTAAATACCGATGTGTGTATTGTAATTATCATATGAAATTTCTAGTTTTCTGTTGAAAATTCCACTTTCACAAAGTTATAATTTGTTTAGAAAATACTCCATGCCCAAAAGAGAAGTGCAAAGACTGCAGGTTCTTGACACATAGCAATCCAATGCCCTATCCCTAGGTGGAGCCAATGTTGTCACCTTCTGAAAAGAG
The DNA here is from genome assembly GCA_000404065.3 of Pinus taeda. Taxonomy (NCBI): domain Eukaryota; kingdom Viridiplantae; phylum Streptophyta; class Pinopsida; order Pinales; family Pinaceae; genus Pinus; species Pinus taeda. Next base: position 27,044 of record APFE030509503.1, on the reverse strand, counting down.
ATTTCCAGTTGTACAAAGAGGGAAAAAGAATAGAGATGTTTGAAGCTAGCATCCAAGCCATATAAGCACTCAAAGATAAATTGGACACCATCCAATGGATAGTGCTCGGAATCAGCTTTCCAATGGTGTATGGAACTCCCCAAATGGACTCCAGAATCAAAAGTTAAAGAAGGTTGAAAGTTACCCTTGAAAACCAAAAAGCAAAGGAAAATGTCTGAGTTTAATAAAGCAGAAGTAGGGGAGGTCAGAGAAAACTTGCGATTGGCAATCCCCAATATCGACAATCGGTGATAAGAGGTCTCGGGTGCCTCAAAAATCAGAGATTGGAGGTCCTGCAGGGTGCATCAGCGGGCTCACATATCGATGAATACATCTCACAATCATGCGACATATCGATGGGCTCACACATTGTCGATCACAATCTCATAGTAATGTGACATATTAGCGGGCTCACACATCGACGATCACATCTCACGATAATGTGACATATTGACGATCGTAACCGCCCAAACATATTGCAAATCGACAATCGATGATTTCAAATGACCACCCTTAAGAAATCGGGGGAGGAATATGCCGACAAGTGTAAATCACCGAGAAAGGTAGAAAATGATTTGCAAAGGAAATAAACGAAAAACCAAAGGCGGGCGAACCTTTTCTCTCTCCTCCAGGGGCCACACGGCAGAATATTATTGGATTCGGTAAAGACACGGTGGCACTGACGTCACCATGACATGGCAGTACAAAGGACACGTGGCATGCTGATTTGGAACTTTCAGGGATAAATGGGGGGATATTTAGGTGACACATGTCACCCCTTAGGAAGCGACACGTGGCACTGATGACGTCATCAATCGATAATCAGCGATTGGAGGTATCCACGCATTGTACATTACAAGGAACTCACTGATTGTGAACCTCCAATTGGGGGCCTTTGATAAGGGGGCTAGCCAATGGTCATGGGAAGAGCGAAGAACCAAGAGCTAAGCAGGATAAGCGACTCCGCATAATGTGATTGCAAGTCTCAAAGGGTGCAAACAAAGGCGATGTTATGAAATTGCTGATTGCAATATCCCAGCTGGGCCCAATCGGTGTTCGACGGTCGTAAGCTATAGAAGACTCATACTCTCCCTTATCCTTTTTCCAAGTGGGCTAGACCGCATTGCACATCGGAGATCACAATGTTAGGGAGGAGGCATCGAAGGAGAGCGTTAGAAATCATTGATATGAGGGTTTCTATTTAATAAAGGTACGAGCCTCATAGACATGAGCCCAAAGGTCCTAGCACCCAAGGAATAAGCACCTAGTCACAACCCCTAGTCACATGAAGCAAAAGGGGCTAAAGTGGATCGGAATGCCCCATCCTGTAAGGACTTTTAGTGGGAAATCTCAATGCGATAGCTCAGCGACAAGGTAATGCAGAAATTTAAAGGCGTGGTGGGTCGACAGCTAAGGCATTTAAGAAAGGAGATGGAGCACTCAAAAAATCAGCATGGGCTGGCCCTGTAAGGCCCCTTGTGACATGAAACCAGGGTCGACACTGACAGAGTAAATGAAGACATGGAAGCTCGAGAGGACTTGACGATCCAACATGGTGCTCCATGCAGAGGAAAGATGAAGTACCGCCCAAGTGACCTTTGCTTCTATACTATGCCATTAAACTGATAGTTGACCACTCCCAGCTCTGGAGGACGAATTATTCGAGCAATAAAGGCATAGGTGATGGGAATCAACTGGGTGACACAGGAGGCTAGCCCATGGGAAAACAACAACCTGAGCAAAGGCAATCCCAAGGGTGGGCAAGGAGATATTTGTTGGCGTTTTCATCTAATCATTGACTTGTTTTGTTATCATGTAATGTGTCGCCATTTAATGAAGCAATTAATATTTTGTAGGATGGGCCATAGAACCATCCCAGGCCGAGATAGTTAGTCGATCTAACAACTGAGATATTTTTTTGTAATTATTGTTCAATTCTCCCCTCTCCAGATAAATAGTGGGAAGCAAAACTTCACAAAAGTTTAGAATCCTAAAGAAAGAACTACATGTTATTTTCAAGATTGTATGACTTTATGATATGCGTCTTTCAGAATATTAATGAAATGGCGGTGATTCCTCATTCGAGTACTACAATATGTTACCCCTCTGTTTAAATTCCATTATGTTCATGTTTCCTCTTTGATTTCATGTAATCGTAGCTGCTAGAAATGTTTCATGTTCTTACAGATTCATTTGTATTGACTCGTTAATGCATTTGCCTGTATGGATCTTTGAGATTATATCTTTAAAATTGCGCTCCATGAATCATCACACCCAATCCTCTTTCATCCATTATGTGTACCTTTAACTCAGAAAAGTGTAAAATTCTTGATGCTTCAAGCTCTATGTGATGAGTGTGGAATTCTTGACGCTTCAAGCTCTATTTGACGAGTTATTCTATCTCCTTATCTTCTCTCATTTCTCTACCAAATCTTATTAAACTGTAGGTCCTTGAACTACTCAGCCTCCACTAGTTTATACATATATCTTTGTGAGTTGTGTATGTGAAGAAGTACTAGAAATACATGGATTATGCCTTTAGATGAATGAACCAACCCATGCTCTTTATTATATATATGCATATACATGTACAAAAATATATGTGACGTCTATAGTTTCCTTAGAATAGTATGAGACACACAAAATCTAGATGTTCCAAGCATTGGTCTTGTAAGCAATCCGAGGCTGTCTCTGGAAGCGACAACAAGTGCTACCATTTTTTTGTTGACGAAAAGTACCTTAGTGTAATTATTCTTCGTTATTAATAAGTTGTAATACTCAGACATTTCACATATTGAGATTTTTTTTGTTATTTTTTATTTTTTAAATAATTTTTAACACTGACAAATCTATTTAAATTCCCATAAAATTAGTCACATCTTGTATCTGGACCAATTAGAAAATAGGAAATTTGATTTTTTTTTAAAATAGTTTTAATTTTTGAAATATTCACTTTAATATTCAATTTTTATTAAAACTTTAATAATTGAAAAATTTACAAATTAATTGAAATTCAAATAAGTTTGATTAGCAACCCATCGCAATATAACCTGCTTTTGACAAGTATAAAAGTAGCTAAGAATGATCTATATATTTTGTTTATTTTCATATGATTATTTAATATCAGATTACTTTTTATACATTTTAGAGTTTAAATATTTTGTTTTTTTAAGTTAGGTTAAGCTTAAATTAAGGTCAACTCTTATGTTAGATGAAAAAAAGATATATCCACTTGTGGGATGTTGTTATTAAGATTGTTTGAAATTCAACTTGGATGTTCCATGGACAATTTTAACTACCATAGGTGACTCCCAACCTCAACCTCTCTCCATGATATTTGAACTAATAACCTAATGGGGACTAAACCCCACATAAAACTTATTTAGAGAATAAATTTACAATATCTTATTATTATTATTTTTTCCAATTCTAAATATTACCAACATAGATCCATCTTAAATAAGGATCTACCAAGCGCCAAGAGGGATCAAATCTCTCAAGATGCAATATTATTTCAAGTACAAAAGATGGACTTGTGTTGGTTCTTAATAATATTATTTATATTATATAAATTTCACATCTCTATATATAAAAGTATTTTCATTTCTAATTTTATCAAAACCTTGATTTAATCTCTATAGTATATCCAAAGTGTTAGGAAAATGGACATTATGGATCCTTGATATAGGATATACATGAGGTAAACTTAATTAGTATATGTAGACAATAAATTTCTACTAGCGGATGAAGTTTCTCTTGGGACGCACAATGTTGGACCGTTAGGAGTCTAGGAGCGATCTATTACAATCCATGGACCATATGCATGAGCACCTGATTATGATTTCAAGTTGGAAATTATAGATCACAGGTTGGCAAGGATTGAGCAACATCTTAGCATCCCCCCAACAACTGTAGGACCCTCGGTTGACCCAACAACCCCTATCCTAGTTGTAGATTTTGATTCTAAACCACTGCCCTCACTATGTGATGGATGAAGTTTATGTATTCCTTTTTGTAGATAGTTATGCATGTGGTCATATAGGTCAATATCCTAGTATAGGCTTGTTTGATGTTAGTTATGTTAGTTTCCAGTTTTCTTTGATGTTCCTTCGAAGTGTAGAATTTTGGTTAGGGTCTAATCTCCCCTATGAGAGATCAAAATGACCTATGATAACCTCTATTGTAGTTTCCTGCTTTTGAAGTAATAAAATTGACTCCACAAACATAAATAAATAAATCTCTATGGTATATCCATGGAACATTTTTAGTAGCACAAAGGATATATGGTTTAGATATATCTCAAAAATAATTATAGAATTTTTTTAAAATAGTGGGAAAACCTATCATAACTCAGTTGTCAAACCAATAGTGGGGACAACCATCATTGGCTTCTATCCACAAAAGAAGGTTGACTCATCACTGTTATTCAAGGAAACCCACGCCACCTGGAATTACTCGTTGGTGGTCTATAAGGGGGTAGTATTTCACTCCTGCCAGATGCCTCTAGGTCTTGGGCTGATAACCTATTTCCTTATGCTCGAGAAAGAAAAGCTCTTAGCGAAGAAAAAGTAGTTGTAGGGCATACTCTAGGCCCTGAAAAGTAATTACAACCTATTTGCTTTTAAAAAAGGTTATAAAACTAAATTAAATTAAAATATTTTGATTTTGAAATGAGTTATGGTTTTTGGGCATGTGGTATTGATAAGCCATGGTATTGTCCCATGGTATTGTAACAAATCCCATTTAAAAGTTAATAATATCCAGGGTAAACTGGAGTGAATATCCATGGTTAAGAATCTTGTTATATTGTAAGTATTAAGTTTTATGTGCTTTTTAATTAAATTTAAATATGGTTACATAATCATTATTTTAATTTATATGGTAAAAATGATCTTAATTTATAGCTACTATTTATATATTATATATTTTAATGTGACATGTATGTTATGATTTTCTTTTATCTAAAAAAATGTTCGTAATTTTATTAATAAAAATAGAATTACAATATAACAAATTGAATTGTATTATTTTTATTACTTTTAACTTTTTATTATTAATTGAGCCAACATTTAAATGTGTACACTCATTTACAAACACTACAACATCTCCCCCACAGTGGGATCTATATTACTTTTAACCTTTTATTATTTTTTAAGTTTTTTTTTTTTTTTTTGACAAACATTTACACCACTACAACATTGCCCGCAAAATGGGTGGTAAAGCACCTCTCGACACAAAAAGAGACCGCTCTTACATAATTTATTTATACGTCTCCTGCCAAGCTCAATCTTACATCTATTTATCTTATCCTCTCATCTTTCTTTGATTTTTTTTGAAGCCAAGTTTTGATTTACTCCATTGCTTTTTGGAGCCATTATAGACACTCCAATTCTCTTTCTGTATGTATTTTTACTTGAATCCCACTAACAATTTTTTTTTTTTTTCAAAATATATACCTTAAGACATGTTGAACGGTACTATTCTATAGAACCTTGAGGCTTTGCAAGCTCGAGATGATCCTAAAATTCACCAAATAACTCATGAAAAGAATCTAGTCACAATGTGAGAATCAAACATGCAACAACCCCAGGTTAAAAGTTCATGTAATAAAGTTAATAAAGGTAAAATTAAGAGCAAGGTCATGGGACATGTATTCCAAGTTGAATGTTGGGAAAAACATCCTAGTGGGTGTCATTTCGGTTTATTATGGCTAATGAAATTGGCAAAGACATTGGAAAAGGCTTTAGAAAGGTAAAAATGCATTAATTGGTATTTTATTTATGAAAATATAGGAAAATAGGAGAAAAGGGAGATGAAAGGTCACAAGTTTGCATGAGATGAAAATTGAGAGAAAAATAGAGGAAATTGAAGAAAATATAGGCCTCAATGATAAAAAGGCTTATGAGGATCAGTTCACAACCTCTTGCCAGTTTCAGCTTGGAGCTCTCTCTTTTCTCTCATTTTATTGCACACTTAGAGCATTCTTGGAGCACTTTAACATTGGAGAAAGGAAAACAAAGGAAGGACAAGGAAGCAAAGTAAAGAAAAGGACAAGCAAGGAAAAGTTGGATCAAGCAGCTTCAACAGGAAAGCTTGCAGGTAACAGGTTGCATGTGTGATTTCCTAACTAGTTGTGAATGTATGGTATATGCATGTGTGTATTTGGTTCTCTTGCTATCATTGACATGGGGTTTTCCAAGTGTGACAGTGGTTTCATCCTTGCCTTTCCATATCTGGATAGCCATAGCGTGGTGGGGTTCTTTCATTTGGTTGAGCTTTGGATTGTTGGAATCGAGTGGGGTGGTCTCAAGAAAATTCCCAAGGGTTGGTGGTGGAGGTGGTTTAATCTCTAGGAAGCCCTCAACAGGTGGGTGGAGGCAAGAAAATTCCTCAAGGCATTGGTGAAGAATTTTTGAGGAATCTAAGCTTGTTTTGGGCTTAGTGATCTCTTGATCAGTTTTAGTGGGATTGCGGTACCCTGAGGGTGGAGGTGGTTTAATCTCCGGGAAGCCCTGGTTGTTTATCTATCAGTTTTCTTATGTGATCTCTTGACCAATTTTGGCGATATTGTGGGAGAATGAAGGTGGATGTGGTTTAATATCTGGGATGCCCTTGTTGTTTTTGTCTTAAGTCCCACATTCATGCTTGGAATATGACACGGGGGTGATTGTTTGAAAGAAATATTTGGTTCAACTCAATCTATGGTTGGGTGGTAATTAGAAGTCCTTGATTTGATTGGATTTTGAATATGTTAATAAGAGCTATTTTCCTATTGTATTTCATGAGTACTTGTGCTTGTTATTATGTGGCTTTGATGTTTATTATTCTAGTTATATGTTAGTTATAAGCATGGTTTCATAACAAGTTCTAGTTATGGATCTTGACATGTTTTGATTAGTTGATGAATGGTTATTGAATGCATGAGCTAACAAGTGTTATTGCAACTATTTTGAGAGGGAATTAGACCTTCATGATGGTTCTCATATATGTATCAAACCCCTATGTTCAGAATTTCATTCATGACCTATAAATTACATGTTCTAAATATGTTTGACGAAATGGCTGTCATGGGTGGGCTTGGTTAGATCAAGTATTTGATCAAGTTTGTTGTGGATGGTTTTTTCCTGATGTTATTTATCATTCTGGAAAGTCTCATTGAATTATGGGCAATGGTCTAGAGGCTGACCTAGAATTTAGGCTTAGAATCTGGGACTGCACCCTCTTAACTGAGGAATCTGGGTCATAACCGCACCTTGGTAGGCTTATGCATGTGGTTGGAGGCCCTCAACCACATGGAGGCCTTGTCATACATGTAATTGGGAGCCCAGGTCATTGAAAAAACATTCCAACGCAGGGTTTGGGCACTTGGAGTGGTGGTTTGGATCTTAGGTGTTTGGTAGCTCCCAAGGAAGGTTAGTAAGGTTTCAGTTCATCGATTCCACTTCCTTAACTGTACTTATGAGGTTGAGTCATGTCTAGTACCCCTCAGCTCATGTTTACCTTGTCATGTCGGTGAAAGTGGGTAAATTTTGGAGGAGCGCATTATAAGTTCGTAACATAGCATGGTTAATATGCTTGGACTGAATGGGCTATATGCATGTAGTTATGCATGTATTGTCATGGTAACTATGGTTTTCGTGGATGAGGTCATTGTATGCAGTTAATATTATCATGCATGATGTCAATATATTAATATGATTATGTATATACATGTATCATGCTAATTTGGATTGATTTTAATGTAGATGAGATAACCGTGAGATAACCTCCCTTGAACTTCATTGAGGTATGTTGATTAAGATTTTATTTGGTTTATCTAACATGGTATGTTTGAAGGAAGAAGAAGATCAAAGATGAACAAAAAAAATGGTGGATTATAGTTCACGAGACTCTCCTTATAGATCAAATGAGCAACCAAGAGAGGGGTACTCTCTAGACATAGCAGACACCTGGAGAAGTATAAAGGTAGAAATCAGGAGTTGCAAGGCAAATAATGACAAAATCATTCATTCACAAGAAATAATTGCTAGGGAATATGAGAAACAAATAGAGGTCAATGCAATTATCCTTTAGAGTTTGTTAGACTTGCAGAGACATGGATATCCATAGATCAACTATGGATAGGAGGATAAGACTGATGGGGCATATGGTAGTAGTTTTGATGGTGGGCACAGGTTAGACAAGGATGACATAGTCAGGGATGGTAGATTCTTTGATACACCTAAAATAAGAGGCAATGGATATGGCTTCTATTCTAGTTATGTTTCAGACAGGTATTATGGTCATCATTGATATCATCCTTATAGGAGGAGTTACAGGGGATATTTGCTGAATGAGTTCAAAAAAGCTAAGCCACCTAAATTCGATGGAGAGTTAAAGAAACCAAAAGACGTAGAGGCATGGTTGCTTGGAATGAAGAAGTTCTTTTAGTTGCATGACTATAGAGAGAACATGAAGGCACATATAGCTATTTTCAGACTCAAAGGGAAAGAAGACAATTGGTGGGAAGATGTGAAGCGTGCTAGAGACATTAGGACAGAGGATTTGAGTTGGAATAAATTCAAGAGACTCTTTAGGAAGAAATACTTGTCAGAGAGGTACTATGACAGTAAGACCAAGGATTCCTATGCACTGAAGATGGGATCTATGACGGACGAGGAGTACACGACTAAGTTCCTAGAGTTATTGAGGTATGTGCCTTATCTTAAGGATGAGAAGATGAAATTTTAGAGATTCATCAATGGATTTCCATTAGCATTCAAGGATCAGATTGAGTATGATGAACCAAGGTAGATGGAGGAAGTCATTAGTAAGTTGAAGCATTGTTATAAGCAATTGAAGCGTAAGACTGAGTCTAAGCAGGGTTGGAAAGGGAATGATAAGACTAAGGGAAAGTGGCCATTGAAGAAAGCAAGACCTTAGGATGTAGGTGAGAAGGAAAATGTTGCTCCTTACAAAAAATAATTCAATTGAGAAGGGACATGGGTCGCAGCCTAGAGAGAAAGAGAGTAAAGGTAGTGGGCCTTTATAGTGTTGGATATGTGGCAAGTATCGTCTCAAGAAAGACTTTCTATTGTATCAGGGTGGCAGGCCTCATATCTATAACTCTCAAAAGGCGTAGATAGTTGGGGGTGTTGGGTAGAGAATTCCTCGGATCTATGCAGCATTTGATAACAAGCAGGTGGATCAAAAAACATATATTATTGATATGTAAGGTAAGATTTGTGATCAAGTTGTTTCTATTTTGATTTACCTTGGATCTAGTTATAATTATGCTAATTATAATCTGGTGGAATAGTTTGGTTTGAGGAAAGAAGTGCATGCATAGTCTTGGTTCATGCAGTTGGCTACAGGTACTAAGAAAAGAGTTCACCATTGGGTAGGAGCTTGTGCATTTGAGCTAAATGGTATGCCTACATCAATGCATCTAAATGTGCTTCCATTGGAATCATATAGTATGCTTCTATGTATGGATTGGTTGTACCTTCACAAGACTAAGGTGGATTGTTATGAGAAGTCTAAGTGTTTGGATGATGATGGAGAGAAGAGAATCTTGCAAGATAAGAAGAAGCCTACATCGATGAGAATGGTTACAACTATGCAGGCTAAGCAAATCGTAGGAAAGGGTGTGTATTGTTTGCAATGCATGTTTCCAATGATAAAGGTAAGGATGTTGAGGATGCAAAAGTCTTGAAGAGGTATTCGGTTTTGTAGCAGTTTCAGGATGTATTTCTAGCATAGATTTCAAAGTTACCACCTCATAAGGAAGTGGACTTTTCTATTGAGTTGGTACTAGGATAAGCACCAACATCTAAGACACCTTACAAGAATAACACTCTAGAGTGAGTGGAATTGAAGTTGCAGTTGAAAGAAATGCTTGACAAGGGATACATTAGGTCAAACATCCTCTTGGGGTGCACCAATATTGTTCTTAAATAAGAAATATGGTACTCTCAGGTTGTGTATTGATTACAGGAAGCTAAATAAGGTAACCGTCAAGAACATGTACCATTTTCCAAGGATCGATGACATGTTTTATTAATTTAAGGGAGAAACAATGTTCTTGAAGATTGATCTGAGATCATGATATCATCAGGTACGCATCAAAAAAGAGGAAATCTACAAAACTGTTTTCCAGACTAGGTATGGTAATCATGAGCTTGTTGTGGTTCCTTTTGGTTTGACTAATTCACTGACTAATTTCATGTGTTTGATGAATAATATGTTGTGTCCTTATATGGACAAGTTTGTGATTGTATTCATTGATGATATATTGATAAATTCTAAGAATGAGGAAGAGCATGCCGAACACTTAACAACAATATTGAGATTTCTAAGAGAGCATCCATTGTATGCCAAGCTTAGTAAGTACAATTTCTTTTAGATAGAGGTACATTACTTGGGACATGTTGTTTCCAAGGAAGGCATAACAATGGATCTGGAATAAGTCAGGGCTATCATGGAATGGGCATCTCCTAGGAATGTGAATGAGGTCAGATCATTCATGGAATTAGCAGGTTATTATAGGAGGTTCATTAGGAACTTCTCATAGATTATCTATCCTATTACACCTAATTTGAATGGACAGAGGAATGTGCAGCTAGTTTTGAGTAGTTGAAGCAGTTTCTTACCAACGCTCCAGTTCTAAAGATTGTAGATCCATATGAAGAGTTTGTGGTGTCTACAAATGCTTGAAAGAGGGTACTTGGTGGAGTCATGATGCAGGAGGGATGGGTGGTATGCTATGAGTCGAGGAAACTGGATGAGCACAAACAAAACTATGTGACGGATGATCTTGAGTTGGCATTGATCATTCATGCATTGAAGATGTGGAGGCATTATCTTCTTGGCAGGATGTTTTTGTTGATGAGTGATCACAGTGGGTTGAGATACTTGTTTGACCAACCTAATATGAATTAGAGGAAAGCTAGATGGTTGTCTATGCTTAGTGAGTTTGAATTTGACATTAGGTATGTTAAGGGTAATGAGAACAGGGTTGTAGATGCTCTTAGTAAAAGAATGCAGGTTAATCACATAGCAACTATGAGTTCATATGGGAAAAATTTATAGGATCAGATCTTACAGGCAAGACAACATGATGTCAGGTATAGGGAGCTTAAGGACAAGTTACAATAGCAAGGTACAAGTGATCGGGATGTGGATTATCATCACAGGGCAGATGGTTTGGTGAGATTTAGAGACATGATCTATGTGTTGGGCAACAATGAACTCAAAAAAATTATCTCGAGGTAATTTCATGTTAAGTCATATTCAGGTCATCCAGAATATCAGAAGACATTGACAAATATGAAGAAGTTATACTATTGGCCGGATCTAAAGAAAGAGGTAGCTGAGTTCATCATAACGTGTTTGGATTTTCAGTAGGTAAAAGTAGAGTGTAAGCATCTAGGTGGTTTATTGCAACCGATTATGTTTCTGGAATTGAAATGGGATGTCATTTCCATGGATTTCATCACAGGTTTCCCGAGGACATCTAGGTAACATGATTCCATTATGGTTGTGGTTGACAAGTTGACTGAGGTAGCTCACTTCATTCCAGTGAAGTTTACTAATTCATCTAGTGAGTTAGCACAAGTCTTTGTCAAGGAGATAGTGAGATTGCATTGTATTCATAAGAATATTGTATCAGAGATAGATGCCAAGTTCACTTCCAAGTTTTGGAAGGAGTTATTTGCAGGCTTGGGTACAAAGTTGGCCTTCATTACAACTTATCATCGACAAATAGATGAACAGACAAAGAGGTTTAACAAGATTTTGGAGGAAATGTTGAGGATGTATGTTAAGCAATAGCAAAGGAACTGGGAGGAGTATCTTCCATTGGTTTAGTTTTCTTACAATAATGGGTATCGAGAGTCACTAAGGTTGAGTCCATTTGAGACACTTTATGGGAGGAGTTGTAATACTTGTTATAGACATTTTTGGGCACTGCAACCCCAATCATAAATGTCCATAAACTGAGGGCTCCTAAGTCCCTAAAAGTGTTGCTTCACTACCTAAAGGAACAAGGTCAGCTGATTACATCATCTCCCAGAAGTTCTCCACATAAAACTGCTCAGAAATGGTCAAAACTGGACCATACTGAATGCCCAGTGCAGAGGGTGCGATGCATATCACCTTCCCAGTGTAAAGGGTGCGAT
>APFE030509503.1:0-10391 GCA_000404065.3 Pinus taeda | reverse complement strand
AGGTGGAAGATCATGGAATCTTCCAGAAGCTTCCCCTCTGACACTTGCCTCTCTGTTTTCGACCAGGGATGAGTAAGAGATCATCAATCTCCAAGTGGAATCAAGAACTATCAGAGAGAGGATGCTAATCAAAACCTCAGAAGATGACTCACCCCCTACAATCATCTATATATGGATCCCTCATCAGAAAGATCCAGAGGCTGGAATCTTGTATCTTGTAGAGAAGTGCTGTTGGTTTTCTGGTAAAACTTCATAGTGTTGGGTGATCTAAGCTTTACTTGAGGTGAAGAAGGGTTTTCTTGCTGGAGGATGATGCTGGGTCAGAACAATTGGTTGTAATCCTTTTGCTTTTCTTGATATTAATAAAGCTATTCAAGTTTTCCTCCATATTCTTGTATGTTTGATTATATATGCATTTGTATGGTTAATACATATCTGTTCCTATGTTATTTATGAATATAGATCTCTGTTCTTCGATAGTAGTATGTTGCTTTGATTCCACAGGTGCTCTTTGAAGCTGGGCAAACGAAGAAGAAGTGACAAAGATCTATCAGGAAGGAGAGGAATCAAGTAAGGAACCAAGCGCAAGACTAAGGTTGGTGTCCTTTGTTCCACTATTATCTATTTTCATAAAGGAAAACGAAAGTAGTCTTTACTTGTTTGTTTCTAAGATAGCTACCATTCTTAGTGGGAATAACAGCTCCGAGTGGACACTATTCCCAGTAAAAGGTATGTGAAAAGGCGAGAATTGCTAGTCTTAGAGGAGGCCCAGGGTGGTAGCTAGAGGAATGGAGCCGCCCTCTCCCACTGCGTGTGCTGGGGTAGTGGCCAGAAAACAATTCACTGGAAAGGGAAGGTGAATCAGAGGACGGACTGGAGGGCACGCGCCGGGGTTGGCCTTTTCGGCTCCTCATTCTATGGTGCAAGCGAGGCATCAGGGATACCAGTGTAGGCAGAGCAACAACAGGATACTAGGTAGGCAGAGCAACAACGTGGACCGGGAGGTGGCTATAGCTTTGCTGACAGATTAGAAAAACTTCGCAGTAGAGGCCCAGCGCGCAGGAAAGGAGCCAGAGAAAAAACTAAAGCCACTCCGCCAAAAGAATAGAGCCAAGTGCTAAATTATCCCTTCCTAGCAAGTCCCGAGAGGCCTCAGGAATGACAGAGCCAACAACAAACAACCTGAGATCAGAAATGATGCCATAGACCAGAGAGTAAAGCGAGTGATTTAATGAGACAAAGACATCGAAACAACAACTCGAGACCCTAGAGAGGAACTCGAGGACAAACTGAAGCCACTCCGCCAAGAGAACAGAGCCAAGCACCGGATTATCCTTCCCCAGCAAGTCCTGAGAGGCCTCAGGAATGACAGAGTTAACATCAAGCAGCTAGGGATCAAATATGAGGCCAGAGGCGAGAGAATGAAGTGAATGAAACAACGAATATGAATTCACCGCATACCTGAGACTGAACCTTGCCTTATCCTCCTCTGGCGCGCCTCGAGATGCTTCTTCCATAACTATGGCATTGAAGAACGCTGCCTTCTGATGCAGGCCAAAGCGTGCAGAGGGAAGAACCAGAGCAGTTGCCATAATGTGTGAACCAGAGCCGCTAGAATGAGAGCATATGAGCCCTCCTCTACGCAGATACCAAGAGCCAACCGTCATACCTCTCTTGAACCTTATGTACTGGGCGGGCAGGTGTCGATATGCCTTGCCACACCCTTGTCCCTTCACATTTAAGACGTTGTCAAACACCCGCATCGGGGCCAGGAGCTGTTATTATTGCTTAGGAGATGAAATTTTATAATAATTATAAATATAAAAACATATTATTAAGTCAAAGTAAGAGGTCCTTTATAATATTATAAAGAAATATTAAAAAGTTTTGTAATAATTATAGATGTGAAAACATATATTAGGTGCGAGTAAAGGTTCACATTTTTTAATAATTATAAAGTAAAAATATTAAAAAGTTAAATGAATTATAGGAATAATTTATGAATTATTCCTATTATATTAATGTATTGTTTAATTATTATTATTAATATATATTATAATGGAAGGGTGAACCATTTTATTGAGAATATATTATTATTTAATTTTTATATATAGGGTAATATGTTATTATTATAGTAAGTTATATTTTGTAATAATATTGAAATAAAATGATAATCTAAAACCTTGACCAAATCTCAATAATGTGATAATTTTAAAGACAATCTTATCAATATGGATCACAAAAGTCGAAGATCTAAAATGATGATATTATTAAATTAATATAATGTTTATATATTATAATAGACTAGTTTATCAAGGCTATAAATTTGCTCGAAAAATAGTGGAAATTCCAATATGGTTTTTGCCAAAGTTCAGTGGAAATTTTGGGAAATCTAGGTTACACTAATCAAACTTCAGGATTTTGGGTGTTTAAGGGGTTTTTGATAGTGCTAAATCCATTTCCACCATTAAAAAATAAAATCAAACACTCCTATAATTCAAACATATATGGATTAAATAGTTATTTGAGACATATAATTCTTATGCTTAATCCCACCAATCTAGATGAAGCATGTGTTCATGTAACTCATATAGAAGCAAGAGGGGAGAATATTCCTCAAGATACTAGAGAGAAGCCATTCAAATCTGGAGACAAAAAAAAGGGGAAGTTTAAAGGAAAAGACAAAAATAATGTTACAGTCAATAAAGCGGGAGATAAACTCACATGCAAACATTGTTCAAAAGAAGGCCATGATGAAGACCATTGTTGGAAACTACATCCATAAATGAGACCAAAGAAGTTTAACAACAGGGGGAAACAAAATATTGTTGCAACAACTCAACAAGATCTAGAATCGTATTCAGGTGATGAGAACAAAATCACAACCATGGGAATGAAAGGTAAATATTCTATTACAAGTACTAATTCTTTTAGTAAGCCTATTGAACCGTAAAATGATAAAGAAAGAATTGAGATTTTCCATGTTAGTCATTACAAAACATACCAAAGTTGATACCTTGTTTGAGAGTGGATCCCAAGTTAACCTTATTTCTGAAGCTATTGTTAAGAAATTAAACTTAGAAACTACTACTCATCCTAAACCTTGCCCTTTGGGTTGGGTATGTGACAATGCCAAATTTCAAGTGAAAAGAAAATGTAAACTTAAATTTTCCATCACTACAAAATTTATTGATGAGGTAGAGCTTCATGTTGTACCACTTGACATATGTGGAATGGTTTTAGGGAGTCCATACTTGTATGATTGAAAATCCATATTCTGTTGTCACAAGAACAAACATCATCCTTTTAAAGATGGAATTCAATATATTGTTAGAGCACATCACAAGAAGATGAATTTATCTCTTGTAAGTGTGGGTCAAATGAAAAGCCTTGTAAACGCTAGTAAGAATTTTGTATTATTGATGATCAAACCGAAAGATACTACTGAAACTGAAGCTTTCCAAGGACGTGATGCAAAAATTAAGCATGATTTGATTGAAGTTGTTACACATATGATAAGATATTTTAGGAACCTGAAGGGTTGCCTCCTAAAAGAGGAATCGAACATGAGATTCAATTGCATCACGATGCACCTCTTCCAACACATTGACATGTACATAATGACAATTTTGGAGAATGCAGAGATCAAGAAGAAAATTCAAGAGCTGCTTGACAAAGGAGTCATTAGACCAAGTACATATCCTTGTGGGTATACTATTGTTTTGGTTCCAAATAAGGATGTTACATGGCACATGTGTATGGAATTTAGAGCTTTGAACAAAATCACGGTAAAGAATCACTATCCTCTTCCTCGTATTGATGATTTTCTAGATCAATTGAAGGATGTTGTTTATTTCACTAAGTTGGATTTGAGAAGCAGTTATCATCAGATCACGATTGTTGAAGGTGATATTTGGAAGACTGCTTTCAAGACAAAAAAAGGTTTGTTTGAATGGTTAGTTATGCCATTTGGGCTTTGTAATGCACCTGCAACATTCATGAGAGTTATGAATGATGTGTCGAGACTATTCCTTGATGATTTTTTCATAGTCTACTTAGATGATATTATGATTTTTAGTAAGACTCGTGAAGAGCATGTCAAGCATGTTAAGCAAGTTTTAGATGTCTTAAAGAAAGAGAAATTGTATTTGAAGATGTCTAAGTGTGTATTTGGGAAAACCTCTTTAGTTTATTTGGGTCATATTATTGGAGGGGGTGAATTGAAGATTGATCCCTCGAAGGTTGAAGTCATTGTGACCCAATAATGTAACAGAGGTTAGGAGTTTTTGGGGAGAAACCAAATATTGGAGAAAGTTTATAGCTAACTTCTCATCTATTGCAGTGCCACTACATGCTTTGACAAGCTTAAAACAAGTCTTTCAGTGGGGAGGCAAGCAACATAAATCTTTCGATACATTGAAAGAGAAAATCAGTATAGCACCAATCCTTTCACTTCCAGATCTTAAGCATCCATTTGAGATTCAAACTGATGCAAGTGATTATGCTGTGGGAGTAGTTTTGCTGCAAGATGGTAAGCCTATTTGTTATGATTCTGAAACCTTTATCAATGTAGTGATTAACTATCCAACTTACGATAAAGAGTTCTATGATTTGGTGCAAATTGTGAAGAAATGGAAGCATTATTGGATGGGTAAGGAAACGATTATTCATATTGACCATCAAACTTTGCAATTTACAATTGCAAACCAAGCTACAACAAGCCAAACATTTTAGGTGGATGGGATTTCTACAACAATTCGATTTGGTAATTAGGTATAAGAAAGGTATATGCAACAAAGTTGTTGATATGTTATCAAGGCCTATTGTTAGTGCATCTGTCATTCTTAAGCATAATTCGATCATGCATGAGAGCTATGTTGAATAATATGCTAAAGATGAAGAGTTCAAATATGTTTATGCAACTTTTTGCCAAGGCAATCATGTTGAAGAATTGGATTATCATGTTCATGATAAATTGTTTTATCATCTTGGCAAGTTATGTGTTCCACATGGTGAAAGAGTCAACATTATAAGGGAAGCTCATACTTCTCTTATTGCTAACCACTTTGGTGAAGGTAAAATAGTTGCACAATTACAGAGGTATTGTTATTGGCCTCATATGAATGAAAGTGTGTCAAGATATGTA
Organism: Pinus taeda; assembly: GCA_000404065.3. Taxonomy (NCBI): domain Eukaryota; kingdom Viridiplantae; phylum Streptophyta; class Pinopsida; order Pinales; family Pinaceae; genus Pinus; species Pinus taeda. The sequence continues at coordinate 5,245 of APFE030509503.1, read as the reverse complement.
AGAGGATGTTCTATGTGTGATACTAGCAAGCCTAGCAATAGAATGTTGGATTTGTATACTCCACTTTCTATTCATTCTTGTCCTCAGAAAAGTATTTCTATGGATTTAGTATGAGGACTAATAATGTCAAATAAAGGTCATGATTATCTTTATGTTGTTGTGGATTGTTTCAGCAAAATATGCATGTTGATGCCATGTAAGAAACAAGTTACAACTGTACAAACCACAAAGATGTTATTCCAAAATGTATGGGTACACTTTGGGTTGCCCACTTCTATTATTTATGATCATGATTCTCGATTTGTCAGTAAATTTTGGTCAAGTTTATGGGAACTCATGGAAACCAATATAAATAAGAGCACAACATTTCATCCACAAACTGATGGCTAGACATAAGTAGTGAACATAACAATAGTGCATATCCTTCATGGATACTATAGCAAGCATCCTAAGCTTTGGGATGAATAGTTACATTACATCCAACATGCCTACAACATAGCCAAGAATTCTTCAACTTAGACATATCCATTCGAAGCATGTTTGGGATATTTACCAAAATCTCCTTTAGATTTTATCTTTGTGAAATATGTTGCGGTGGATGGACACAGTGATATAGATAAGGCCAAGCACTTCATTGAACAAATTCAGATGGTGCATTAGATGGTACAAGAACAGTTGGAGAAGAACCAAGCCAAGTATAAGACAAGACATGATAAGCATCGTGTTGACCATAATTTCCAAGTGCGAGATCAAGTTTGGATTTATGTTAGCAAGGAAAGGCTCCAAGGAGAAGGTAAAAAGCTCAAACCAATAAGATATGACCCTTTTAAAATATTGGAGAAGATTGGTAATAACGCCTTCTGATTAGATTTACCACCATACATGCAAATTTATGCTGTTGTAAATGTAGAAAACTAGAGATTATATGAGCCTCCTATGATTGAAGATCAAGGAGAGAATGTTCAGATTCCAACAATAGAAGATTTCTCTCCTAAATACTTAGAAGAATTGCAACAAGATACTATTCTTGAGAGGAGGATAAGGACTTCACACAAAAGCAATGTGGAGTACCTTCGTGTGGGGCTCAAGGGAACTAATCCAAGTAATTCCAAGTGGATTGATATACAAAGGGTGAGGGAGTTGTACCCTCACCTACTCGCTGACTAGAAATAACCTTTTGGTGTTCCAAAAGCTTCCAGTGGGGAGGAATTATCTAGGGGATCAAGAAAATGCTCAAAATTGAAAGTGCCCTAAATTGCTTGGAATGAGCACCAGATCGTAGTGCTTGTTGTCATGAATCCAATGCCACTTGAATCACCTCAAATCGACATCGTATGCTCAATATATCACATTCTGAAGTTTTGGCCAAACAACCAAAAAGTCAAGCAGCAGGGTTGATTGGGCTATTGACGGGGCTATTGACTGGGCATATCGTACGTTGACATGAGCATCTGATTGGGCATGCATAGTGAACGATATGGACTAATCCTGTGCCACCACATGGAAATACCACATAGGATTGGGTGGCTCATTGTTATTAGACGAAGGCTTTAGTACGAGTCAGTCATGGAGTGACACATGGCCCAATCTAGGGAGCCACGTGGCACTCCGAGAGAGGCCAAAAATTTGTTCAACTGATCGACCAACTCTGCGGGGTTCGACCCCATAACCTCCCAAATCTAGAAGGAGCGCCTGACCAATCGGGCTATGTGTGGTTCTTAACACGTATGACACAATGGTTTTATATAAAATCATTGTATTGGCGCATTGGCGGGAGGGGTAGGGCAGTTGGCCCTAACCCCCGATCTTGTCAACACCCATATGACTACACAAAGTTGTTAGCAGAGGGGGCGAGGTCGTTAGACCCTAGCCTCGATTCTATCGCAGCCACATAACCAGTATTGTAGCGGCGACAACAGACGGTGTGGCCCTTGGCCCACTTCGGCCTTGGTCCCATGATCCCTATGTTAACCATGGGTTGAGACAAGGGGGAGCGGAGTGGTGGGGGTGGGTGGTTAGCCCCGAACTCGACCCTTGGCCACATGACAATAATGTGACTTTGATTGGCGCTTAAGGGATATTAGCACAATTAAGGAGGCAACAATTTTCCCCTTTCTCAGGTGGGATTTTGAAGGTACCAGGCATTATTATTGCTTGATGATTGGCAGAAAGGTAGAATTTGTATGATGATTAGCGAGAATTGCAGATTTGCAGAATAATCAACAAAATTTGTTCAAGGAGGCATATCTTGCTCAGTTTTGAACCTCTTTGAGCTCAAGAAGAGCCTAAATGGGGGCTTTTGAGCATTATGAATCCATTGCAGCATTATTTTTGCATTTTGAGCATTGTAAACTGATGTAATTTCAGATTTGATTATATAATTAAAGAGGACTGACATTGGAAGCTAGACCTGGAGATGTAGCCTAGGAGGGGTGAACTCTATTATCAATTTGGTGTTTTGTGTTGCTGTTCATGGTTCATATTTCTCTGTTTTATTTCTACAAATTGAGTTTTAAAAAACACTAAAGTTTATGTGCTTTTGCAACTTGATCCATTGCCCACGAGACATAAACTTACTTGCAAAATTTTAATATACCTTCAAGTTTTTAATTTCATATAAATAATTGACAGAGTCGAGCTTACAATATTGAGACCAAATTCCACAATTGATAGAGTCAAATCTGCAAGACTGAGATAGAACAAGACTTGAAATTCGAAGGCCATTGCTAGACAGTTGGAGAGCTGTCAGTGGGTTGAAGAATACTCAAAGCCGCTTGCTCACTTAGAGAAAGTCAAATATCTGTCGTGAGAGACACACCATTACTATGAATAAAAAAGCTAGGAAAGACCCCATATTCTCCATGCTCTCAAAGGAGGTTGAAAGGTGCAGAGGATGACTGTAATGCGTACACTCCACCTTTGCGAGGACTAGTACAAACCAATGAAAGGACCAACCAATGAATGAAGGGAGATAATCATGAATATGGGCATAGCAGGAGGTGGCCATATACATTGCAAAAAGGAGAAATGACCTTGCTTGATAACGCACTTGGTCTGTAAATGAACTTGAGGAAATGTGCAGGCTAGTCATGATACTGCACATACATAACCCTAATGAATACCAATCCACATAATTATGAATTGCTATGATTAACCTGCAAGTTTTGAGGGATATCTCATACCAAAACTTGGAGTGACAACGTACACACATCACTATGAAATAAAACCCTTCGTGCCAACCTACAGTATAGTTCGCATGAGCCAAGTGGTTGTCAAATCTAAGAACAATCCGCATGGTTAATCGAGATGGCAATAATAATTACTCGCAGTGGGGGAATAATATAATATTGTTATTACTATATTAATAATAATTATTAATATCATTACTTATATATATATAAACCTTGAATATCTTGGTTTTTATAATATTTCATAACGTAATGATCACCAATTGAGTTGTCCCATAAAGTATTATTATTGCTTAAAAGATTAAATTTTATAATAATTATAAATATGAAAACATATTATTAAGTCAAAATAAGAGTTCTTTTGTAGAACTAATGGTTAATGGGCGGGAAGAGATGGAGCGATACGGAGGCCCCCGGTTTCGATCTGAGGTCACCTAAGAACCAGACTAGCTCTTCTCCGTTACAGGTATGGAACGAGGTTTAGTCCTGGCAGAAGCGACAGCAACTGTACGGGGCAGTCAGGGTGGCGTTAGCCTCGAGGCGAGAAGGCGGAAAAAAGGGTTTTGAATAAGTGTTTTAGGTATAGGTTTTAATGCTAAAAGACCTGGTTAATCACTCACCGGAATAAGCAGGGGATTAGCGCTGCTTTAACGGGCGTCTTAAACAAAACCTGGGGGTTTTCCATATCAAGGCTCGGGGAAGGCAGACGGCTTTTTCTTCGTGAAGGCATCTACAGGGCAAGGAACCGGCGCTTCCCGTTCCGAAGAGGCACAGTCAACAGAAAACAGCAGGCAGGAGAGGCGGTAAACAAGTCCATTTTACTACAGTTGTTTTCCACCATGGTAAAACCCGGGGAAGCGATAGATCTGGAGCCGGCGCCGGAAGACTTGCTGTCTGTCTGGGGAAAAGAAGTAACGGCTCAGAACCTCGCTAGGTTTTTCGGCGGATTAACTGAGGTGGTCCCAGCAGAGGAAGACGCGTGGAATTTTAAGGGTTTGCCTGAGCGTTTAGGGGGCAAGGCAGATGTGGACGTCTCTGCTTCCAAAGGAAGGAAGGATCAAGTTTTCCCTCTGCATTTGGAAAAGAACCCTGTACAGGTCTCGGTAGGAATTCATGGGAACAAAGTAAAAACCCTCTCAGGCCCATCCAGGCTCTCAGGTGGGTTGGAAGATATCCTAAACGTCCCGCCCAAGCGGGGGTTCTGGGTCTCGGCGGGTGCAGGTCTAAAGGGTGGGAGTGTGATCGCTGAACAAGGAAGCAGGCATACCCTTCGTTGGTCGCCCGTTAAAGTTCCTCTCCAATTTCAAAATAACCATGGGCGTTCTCCAGAAGGGATAAAGGTGACAAAGGTTTTAAATTTTGAGAAGTCTGGGAACAGCCCACCCAATAAAACAGACTTCGGGCGCCCGGATCAGGCTACTGTTGAGCAGGCGACCTTGAGCGAGACTCTTCAAGACTCGCGAGGAGATAAATCTGTTCAAACCCCAGCAGAGAAACAAGACTGTTTGAATAACAATATACTGGGAAGTCCTCCAATCAAGGGACAAGAAAAGGCTGAAACAAACCGAAAAAAGAAGGATCCCTCCCTGAAGAAGAAGAATTTTGAAGGTAATCTGGTCCTGGGTATGGATGTTCAAGTCCAGGAAGCTCTGATGGTGGCGGAATGTATACTGGTTGGAAGGATTAGAGGGAGAGCCCTCTCTGGAAAAGCTTTAAATCAATGGGCAGAATCGCAATGGAAAAAACCTCTCTTAAACCCCTTAAGAGTGGCCCGGTTGGTAAAAGGTTGGTTCATGGTGAGCTTTGCAAAAAAAGAAGATGCAGACTGGGTGGCTGAGAGGAACTGGATCATTGGTAATCGCCCAGTCCTCTTTCAGAGGTGGTCGCCAAATTTTGATGCAAATAAGGAAAAGGCAGATGAATTTCCAGTATGGGTTCGTTTACCTGGGCTTCCTCCTTTTCTTTGGGTTGAATCTGTATTTAAATCCATTGGGAATTTGCTGGGTACTTACCTGGAGGCCGACATGTCTTTTATTCATACTTTCGAGAGAGCAGTG
>APFE030509501.1:57267-76270 GCA_000404065.3 Pinus taeda | reverse complement strand
AATTATACTCTCATAAACTTAGGGCAGATGAAAAGAATGATAAATTCATGCAAACAATTCTTACTAATGGTTGTAAAAGAAAAGAAACCTGATCAAACCAATGTATTTGAGGGCTGTAATGCTAAGCAGCAAGCTGATATAGAAAAGATTGTTTCAGAGTATGATGTCTTGTTTCAGGAACCTAAAGGTTTGCCACCAAAAAAGGAAATAGTACATGATAATGTTTTGTAGCAAGATGTTCCATTGCCTGACATTGGAATGTACAGGTTGTCTACTTTAGAGAATGTTGAAATCAATAAGCAGGTGCAGGAGTTGACAGAGAAGGGGTTCATCAGGCCTAGCACATCACCATGTGGGTCACCAATCGTTTTGGTGAGAAAGAAAGATGGCTTGTGGAGAATGTGCATTGACTACCGAGCATTGAATAAGATAACAATCAAAAATTGTTATCCCCTTCCTCGCATAGATGATCTTTTAGATCAATTAAAGGAAGCTATCTATTTCACCAAGATGGATTTGCACAGTGGATACCATTAGGTCAAAATTGCAAAGCAAGATGCATGGAAGACTACTTTAAAAAAAAAAGCAGGGATTGTATGAGTGGCTGGTTATGCCTTTTGGCTTGACCAATGCCCCCGCTACTTTCATGAGATTAATGAATGATGTACTTAGGACTTTTCTCAATGATTTGTTATTGTGTATCTGGATGACATTCTGATTTTTAGTAAAACGTGGGAGGAACACTTAAAGCATGTTAAGCAGACATTAGATGTTTTGAAAAGAGAAGAACTTTATGTTAAACTCTCCAAATGTGAATTTGGAAAAACATCTCTAAATTATTTGGGTCATATAGTAGGGGGTGGTGAACTGAAAATAGATCCCTCTAAAGTGGTAGTCATTGTAAACTGGCCTAAACCCAAGTCTGCTATAGAAGTGAGAAGCTTCTTAGGAGCAGCACAATATTGGAGTAAGTTCATCTCTAACTTTTCCTCAATTGCAACTCCCTTACATGCTTTGACAGGATTGAACAAGGTGTTTCAGTGGGGAGGCAAACATCAGAAAGCCTTCAACACCTTGAAAGAAAAGATTAGTACAGCACTTGTACTAGCACTGCTTGATCTACCAAGACCATTTGAGATCCAAACAGATACCAGTGACTATGCCATGGGAGAAGTGTTGACACAGCACGGTAAACCCATATGTTATCATTCTGAGATTTTTAATTCTGCAGTAGTTAACTATCCTACATATGATAAAGAATTGTATGCATTAGTTCAGAGTGTGGAAAAGTGGAAACATTATTTAATGGGCAAAGAGACAGTAATACATACTAATCATCAACCACTTCAATATCTACACTCCCAAACTAAGTTGCAGCAATCAAGACACTACAGGTGGATGGGTTTTCTACAACAATTTCATTTAGTCATCAGATATAAAAGGGGCATACATAACAAAGTTGCAGACATGTTATCTAGACCCAATATAAATGCATCTACTATACTTAAGCATAATGTTGTACTACATGAAAGTTACATTGAACAATATGCTCAAGATATAGACTTTAAATATGTATATGCAACTTTGAGTCAAGGCAAAAGAGTAGAAGAATTGGATTATCATGTAAAGGACCGACTCTTATATCATTGTAGGAAACTCTGCATTCCACAAACAGAGAGAGTAAAGATAGTTAGAGAAGCACACACTTCTTTGATATCAGGTCACTTTGGGGTAAGTAAAATAGTTGCACAGCTGCAAAGATTTTTTTATTGGCCGAAAATGAATGAGATAGTTTCTAGATATGTAAGAGGGTGTACTATGTGTGCTACGAGCAAGCCAACAATAGAAAGCTAGGCTTGTACACTCCATTACCAGTTCCTTCTCACCCTTGGGAAAGTGTTTCCATGGATTTTGTTGGAGGACTGCCTAAATCTCAAAAAGGTCATGATTATCTGTATGTGGTTGTGGATAGGTTCAGCAAAATGTGCATTTTGATACCTTGTAATAAATAGATTATAGCTGAACAAACTGCAAAACTATTCTTCGAACATGTATGGGTTCATTTTAGGTTACCCACTTCTATTGTATCTGATCAAGACACTCGATTTGTGGGGAAGTTTTGGTCAAGTCTGTGGGAGATGATGGACACACAATTGAAGAAAAGCACAGCTTTTCATCCACAAACCGATGGCCAGACAGAAGTAGTTAACAGGACAGTGTTCCAGTTACTCAAAGGATATTGTAGCAAACATCCTAAACTTTGGGATGAACATTTGTGTTATGTGTAGCATGCTTACAACAGAGAAAAACACTCTTCTACATAGAGATCTCCTTTTGAGACCTATTTTGGTTTCACACCAAGGCTCCTTTGGATTTCGTCTTTGGTAAAGATACCATGGTTGATGGACATAGTGATGTGGACAAGGAAACTAGGTTCATTGAACAGATCCAGGAGATACACCAGGTAGTATAGGAACAACTGGAAAAGAGCCAAGCCAAATACAAGGCAAGGCATGACAAGCATCAGATGGAGCAAAGTTTTCAAGTTGGAGACCAGGTCTCGCTGTATAACAACAAGGATAGGATACAAGGCGAAGGTAAAAAGCTAAAGCCTATCAGGTATGGACCTTTTAGGATACTTGAAAATATTGATGAAAATGATTTTCGCCTTGATCTACCAGCTTACATGCACATCTACTCAGTTGTAAATGCAAATTGATTGAGATTGTTTGAGCCTTCAATGATTGAGGATCCTGAAGAGCAAAGTCAACTACCTTCTATTGATGACCTGCTACCTGAATATTTGAATGAATTGTAGGAAGACACAATCTTGGACAGGAAGGTGAGGACAACACGCAGAGGAGATGTTGAGTATCTCAGAATTGGACTCAAAGGTTCGAAGCTGAGAAGTGCAAAGTGGATTCAGATTAGGCAAGTGAGACAACAATACCCTCACTTAGTTGATGCTAGAGAGAAAACCAACTTTTGGTGGTCCAAAAGCTTTTCAGTGGGAAGGTTGTGATCTGAATTGGATCCATAAAGAATGATTAACAGAGCCATGGTTGTACTAGGTCGGAACAGACTTCAAAGAATTTAAAATAGCGATCAAGAACACCTCTAAACCAGTGGTAGTGGCAGCTAGTGTGGAATGACAAGGACCTCAGTCAAAGCGCGTTGACTGAGGCCCATGGAGACTGCGTAGGAGGCAAAATTAGCCCCTGGGAGGCCCAGATCGGGAAACAGAGGCAGATTTTGAAGCGCGCTTAGTGTTAATCAGGCATCGTTGGACGAAAAACCACAAAATGGAGAAGCCTTGAGCACTCGATCGCGTGGGAGCCAGGAAAACCATGGGACAAAAGGCTAAGTGCTAAAAGCAGGACCCACTCCAAAACCGATGGTATTGATTGGGGGCGTTCATGGGTAGTAAGCAGTTTTGATGGAAAAGGAGTGATTCCACTCAGCATCCCATGTGTGGCAAGAGGAGGAGAGATAAAACCACCACTCATCGTGCATTAACGGTCGAACTAGTCAACCGCGCGGGACGAGTGAATGGTGTCAGATCTGGGGGTTCCAGCTCTAACGGTTGAGATCGCGCCCAATGGAGAAGATAGAATTGACGAAGGAATAAGCCATGATTTAGAAGAATTTGAGGTCCACTTTCACTGCCAAGGTGGTGGAAGACTCATTCCACAACGTAACCGAAGAATTGAACTGACGAGGCAAGCTGGCGTAGTTCACAGGAGGACAAGTGGCCATCCCTGTGAGTCTGATGATGACGCTGAGAACAGGGAACTCCAAGCGCAGCTGCAAGCAGGCGAATTGATGGAGGTAGAAGAGGAAACAAACCACCATGAGCTCAAATGGCATTAAATCCATGTAAAAACTAGACAGAAAGAAGAAGGAGTCGGGAACCAAAAGATGGAACACCGAAGACAGAAACTAGAGAAGAGAAGAACCAGTGAAGCAAAAAATAGGAAGAAGACAAAAGGGCCGAGCTAAGCAAAGGCAGCATCAAGCACCAGAGAGCTTGAGAGATTCAAGCCATCCCTGAGAGGATCTGTCAAACCAGAGAGGTCACAGAGCTGCTAAGGAAGAGAGTCTGTGTACTCCAGTGGCTTAGGGAATCCAAGAACCACCCTACCAAGCCAATCTATTTTAGGAGACTCATATTGAGCTCCTTCATTGTAATTCTCTGCTTCAAGACACAATAAACGAAGGCCACCACTGAGTGCTGGACTGGAGATGTAGCCCTAGAGGATAGGGTGAACTCCTTATTAATTGGTTGTGTTCTTGTATTTTCTTCCTGTATTTCTCTGTTGTTTTCCATTTCAAGTGTGTATGTATTTGCAATCTGATCGATCTGTTGCTTAAATAACATAGACACACACACCAACATATGAGTATGTAATACCTTCATTTAATAAATCTTTAACTAAGGTCACTCATAGGGTGATTATCAAACCATGCATGAAGGTTCTAACACACAAATGGAAAATGAATGAGTCCCTTAGAAGCCTGTAATAGTATGCAGCTTGAAAGGAACACATGAGCATAAAGACATCACAACCTAATCTGCAAAATAGTTCAGAAGTTAACAGTGATGGAAATATACAATAACACACATTCAACAAGATTTGTACCAATGCAAACAAAATAGTTCATAAGCATAAGCATAAGTTAAATAACATACATTGCAAACATAACAAGAATAATCCTACTATATTCACAACATATGCATGAAAATGTGTCAGCTTTGAGTTTTTATTAAGTGAAAGTTCCAATCATACATATACCATTGACACACCACTAGTGCCAATAGTGAAACACGAAGTAAGCACTTACTCCTCCAAAGAAAGATACTCCCTCTATGCTACAAAGAAGCCAAGACTATCACAAACTCCCAAGCTCCTGATTCTAAGCCTAAGCCTAGCCAAAAGCTTGGCTCCCAAAATCCCTTTACGTGAGTTATGAGGGTCTATTTATAACAAAAGGGGTGACTATTCACTTCCCCTTGTGACTCTTGGAATTCTCTCATGAATCTTCAACTTATTTATAAAATGACTCTTTACATTCGTTACATCACGACTCTTCACATTTCAATATTGACACTTGGAACTCCACTTACAAATTAATTACAAAAGAATTTTATAATACACTCATACCCATATGAGGAAAAATTGGGTAGAGCCAACTAGTCAGCCTAATAAGACAAAATAGTTAAGCTTGAGTTTGGGGCAACTCTAGCTCAACAACTTCCACTTGATGTTTCTCGGTCACGTAATGGTTCCAAGCTTTGTACTGCATGATGACATCCCCAAACTGTATGATGGTGTCAAGCTGGAAGCAAGTTCTAGCCTCCATGGCATCCAGGTACACTGACTTGGAACTAGTTTGTGTTTCTTTCTTGAGGAAGAGAAACATCATGTTGATTTGGACAACGCCACCAATGTACTTGTGCATATTCTATTTGTTTACTGCAAGGTCTTTATTGATGGCTACATGTCTCAACTATTCTAAGTATTCTTCAATTTTCTTCCTGGCCTGTTTCCTACACTTGATCTGTTATAGACATTTTTGGGAACTTCAACACCAATCATAAATGCCCATAAATTGAGGGCTCCTAAGTCCCTAAAAGTGTTGCTTCACTGCCTAAAGGAACAAGGTCAGCTGATTACATCATCTCCCAGAAGTTCTCCACTGAAAACTGCTCATAAATGGTCAAAATTGGACCATATTGAAAGCCCAGTGCAGAGGGTGCGATGCATATCACCTTCCCAGTGTACAAGGTGCGATGCATACTGAATTGCTCCTCTGCAGGGTGTGATGGTCGAGAATGGACAAATGGCAGGGACAAAATGCGAGGTGGAAGATCATGGAATCTTCCAGAAGCTTCCCCTCTGACACTTGCCTCTCTGTTTTCGACCAGGGATGAGTAAGAGATCACCATTCTCCAAGTGGAAGTAGGAACTATTAGAGAGAGGACACTAATCAAGACCCCAGAAGATGACTCACCTGCCTACAATCATCTATATATAGATCCATCATCACAGAGATCTAGAAGCTGGAATCTTGTATCTTGTAGAGAAATGCTGTTGGTTTTCTGGTGTATATTCATAGTGTTGGGTGATCTAAGATTTACTTGAGGTGAAGAAGGGCTTTCTAGCTGGAGGATGATGGGTCAAAACATATGGTTGTAATCCTCTTGCTACTTTTCATCTTAATAAAGCTATTCAAGTTTTCCTCCATATTCTTGTATGTTTACTTATATAAGCATTTGTATGGTTAACATACATCTGGTCCTGTATTATTTATGAATATAGATCTTTGTTCTTCGATAGTAGTATGTTGCTATGATTCCACAGGTGCTCTTTGAAGCTGGGCAGACAAAGCAGAAGCGGCAAAGCTCTATCAGGAAGGAGAGGAAATCAAGCGCAAGACTAAGGTTGATCTCCTTTGTTCCACTCCTATCTATTTTCATAAAGGAAAGCAAAAGTAGACTTTACTTGTTTGTTTCTAAGATAGCCACCAATCTTAGTGGGAATAGTAGCATCCGAGTAGACACTATTCCTGGTAACAGATCTCCATGAGTGAGATGAATTATGGGATCCTGTGTGATTTCACCAAGAATTCCAGGCTAGTTTATAATCGTGCATATGAGGCCTAAGTGTTGGAAATGAATGAGGTAAGTTGTTTGTTATTTTGGATAAGGATTTGAACCTTTTCCTTCTCCAACTCTACCTCTTTCGTTGTCTTCTTTCCCAATTCAAGTGATTCCCCTTTGTATTGCATTGACCATTCATGCATGAAAACAATGGTTGATTGCGTAGCCTTGAGAGTTTTGACACAGTCTTTAAATTTTTGCTACATCCCATGCAAGTGGACAGCTACCTTATGCATGGTAACAAGCACCTCATAAAGACTCCACATGGTCTATTCTAGTGTTGATACTTCACTGAGTATTGTTGCCTTCAGTTCTTCCAATTAAACCTGTTCAGGAGATGCATTTTGTAACTATGCTCAGAATTTTTCAACCTCTTGCCTAGCAACCTTCAATTTCTTTGCCAATTTCTTATTCTCAACCATCCAGTAGTCCGTATTTGACTTTGAAGCACCTGCAAAGGCCAAGTTGGCTACCACAATGACACCTGGATTTCTTCTAGTGTTTTTCATGATCACCCTTTCTTTGATGAATGTAGGAGATGCGAGGTTGTTTGGAAAATGATTCTTTCTCGCTTGTACAATATTTTTTTGAATCTCATCATAAGTAATATTATACATGTCCATAATCGAACCATCATTGAGAGGAAAGATTTCCTCTTCCTCGCTTGGGTCTTGCTTTGTCGTAGGATGGGGAGTTTGAATGGTGACATGTTATGTACTTAGCATCAAGTCAACATCTTGGTTTTATGGCTCCATTTCCTCCTCCATGTCTTGCATTTGAATCAAATTCTCAATCTCTTGAGCTAGCCCTTTATCCTATATCTACTTACTTTCTTCATCCAACTGTCGATTTTGTTCTTGTTCTTCAGCTTATCTTTGCGTTGTTTCTTATGCTACTAGTTTTTTCCTTTCCTCCTCCTCCTACTTCTTCCTTTCTTCCTCCAATCTCTTATGCTCTTGTTCTTCCTGTTAGATTTGGTCTTGTCAGTCCTCCGTCAGAGATCAAAACTCTTTCTGCATTTCATTTTTAGGAGTCTCGCTCCATTCACTCAGCTGCATTCCACTAGGGGCATGCCATAATCTGATGGAAAGGTCATGTCAGTCATATCCCCTCATGTCTGGCACCTGTTGGCTTAGGTCTTTTCATCAATGTTCACTAAAGTCCATGACAGTCAATGTTTGATCTTTTAATGGACGAGAGTCATTTTTAGTCATTAGGTCTAGGGATCAGATAAATTGGTCTTCAAACATGTCCAATAAAGCCATGAAGGCCAGAGGGAGACCCTTACAAAGTTATGGTTTAAATATTTTCATCATCATGATTGACAAATTACGGTTGTTCTTCAAAACTCCATTTTGAAGAAAAGTCAAACAGTGTGTCATTTGTGATAATTTTAAAAAAAAATTCGAGTTGATCTCTTCAGATGCAGTCATGGTTTCCTTGGCCAAATGCCATGTCAACAACCCTTGCAAAAAGTGCCAAAAAATTTCATCATTTTAGCTAAAATTTCAAAGGGAAAAGTGAAATACAGAGTTGCATTAAATCACGGAAAAGTGTCAAAACAAAACATTAGCAAAGTGGGTTTTGAAGAAACAAAAATCAAACCCATGACTCCAAATGCCTTTATAAAGAATTTCCACAAGAAACATAGTCATTTTGCATACCAAGGTAAAGAGAAACATTGCAAAGTGATTGAGAGAGAGCTAGCAAACGTTTGGGTGAGTTTGGAGGAGTTTTCAAGGGCGCGACGCATAGAGAGAGGAGCGCGGTGCACATAGAGAGCGCGGCACACAGAGCACGACCCCACAGTGTTAATTTAACACGGACGTAGCGCACACACAGAGCGCGGTGCACACCCACAAAGGCCCGAATTTGTGCCAAACTTGCAACAAATCACTTTGAAATCCTTCAAATTGACAGGTAGGGTCTACATATTGCTTGCTCATCATGGATATGATGATGGTTTATGGCCGTGTATAGTTGCAATAAAAACTCATAAACCCTAACACTTGAAATCATCAAAATCATTGTTGCTAGGGTTGCAAACTTGTTGTGTTGATGCCAAGGCTCCTTTTTCACATCTCATTTTTCCCCTTCTTTCCATTGTTCCCTTCCCCCCTATCCCTTTTTTCCCTATTTTCCCTACCCTAAAATATTACCAAACCCTTATTCCCTATCCCCTCCACTCATTTGTCAACTATAAAACCCCAAAACCCTACCTTATAAAATCCCCAAACCCTCCTACATGTTGCTAAACAAAATTTTCCCCCATAACCCCTAATCCCATCATATTATTCCCCTTCCTAACACTCCCTTTTTGCATTGTTCCCCTTGGTGGCAGAGATCACAACAACACATAGTTTCACTACCATCATCAAAGGGTAGTCCAAGCACAATACACATACAACAGTCATGGTATCTGAGCATTCATCGGAGTATGAGATGGAAACCCAAAGTATTTCATCCTCGGAAGAACAGGCTCCCCGTAGACATCACAAAAGTAGCAAACATGTTAGGGATGAGCCAACCACCCTCACAGAATTACAGGTCTGCCCTCTTGATATGTCATGTTTCCAGCATTTGTCATGTTTGGAGTTTTGTCAAAAGGTGGCTAGTGTTCGAGTTCATCGTGAGTTGGCCCATCTTTTTGTGCTTCACTTGCATGGAGATCACTTTATCTTGGCCGGTGTCACCTTCACACTTACACCTGAAACTGTCTCACTAGCAACCGGTATACCGAATGTTGGAGAACCATGGCACAAGAAACAGAAGGTTGATTGACAGCATTATGAGCCTTACATTAAGGCCAGTTTCTTGAGGCATCTCCAAAGAGTATTTCCGTTCTGATATTTGAAAGATGAATATGCTCCACTCATGAAGTATTTCAGCTGTGCGGGGAGGTTCTCTCATTTATATGCCTATCACATCAGGTTGCTCATGCACTTTACCAGGGTACGGATGATGAACATCCCATATTTCATTTGCACGAACATAGAGAGGATGAACACCTTCATGCAGCACAAGACCCCTCAGCAGCAACTTAACAATGTTTATCACTTTGCTCTTATTAAGATTTTGGTGGTTCATCAGTTGGGATTGCAGGGCATTACTTGGGATGATTTCATCTCCCATGACCTCTTCAGCACTTCACAGGTATTATCAGAGGTTGAAAATGAGATAGGTGGTCCTTCTCATCAGTATGAGTGCCATGAGACCACTACTATGCCAGTATTCATCACCTATCAAAGAGGCAGTAGACATTTGTTTGCAGCAGCAAAGCGAGTGTTATCTCCACCCAGGGTGGAAGGGGCCTCACTTCCAACATTGGCAACATAGGTACAGGACAAGGGCAAGAAGCCCATGCATCACGAGGGGCCATCAGGTGAACAAGAGGCCGACTTCATCCTCATTCATGAAGATGATACAGATGTGGAGAGTGCCAAACTTAGGAGGACCATCTAGGAGCAGCAAACGGAGATCCAAGACTTGTCTCTCAATTTGGAGAGGGCTAAGTGGATTATCAGGTATTTGGATCAAAGGAACAAATAGCTCGAGGACCAGCGTGAGATCATGGAGCTGCAAAACATTCGTGAGAATCACCAACTTCCCCAACATAGGAGGATTGAGCTCACTCCATTAGAGCAAGAGATTAACAATGACCGAGAGTCTTGGCTCGAGCGTATCAACATCCACCTTGAGAGGCTGCTAGAGAAGGCTGACAAGGAAAAAACCATATTGAGGTGGATGGTTTATCACTACAAGGCACGGAACATGAGCTCAAAGGCTCGGATAAGGAGTTTGAAGGCGAAATTGAGCAAAGCGACAAAAAGGAAAAAGAGGCAAAAAGAGAAAGATCAGCTTTGAATCTTGGCTGAAGCCTCTGTGGCCCAGCATAGCACTTCATAGGGAACCTCCAGCCCAAATTTCAAAAAATTTTGGGGCAATTTTGATCATGTGACAAATTTTTGGGCACAAAACAGGGTTTTTCTCCCTGTGTGCCGCGCCACTGGCGCAACGCTTAGGATTGGGAGGTACAAATCAAGAATGGTTTGCATTTTTGGATTCAGCTTGGAAAAACATGACTTCTGGTGCATGGACAAGAAGTTTGGGCAAGTTTTGAGTCCCCAAGAGGAAAAAACACTCAAAAAATGACCTCTTTGCCCCTATTTTGACACACAGGAAGCAGTCTTGGGAGAATGAATATTTTGAGGGGAAAATGAGCACCCAATTCAGAAATTCCACTTGGGTTGGAAAGTAGACAGGCAAGTCTTTCCAACAAGCACACTTGAGCACAATTTGAACTCCAGCCGGTACCTCAAAATCACCTCCAAAGTGGCGTGGCACACAGGGACCAAAAGGCCAAAATCACTTCCGCTCCGCGACATTTCGATTCACGACTTTCTCCAAGTGGGCCCGCTCATTTACACTATATTTTTCTCGGCAACTAAGGCAATGTTTAAAAAGTATTTTCACTAAAGGTGGGCTCCTATCCAAGTGGAAACTGAAGGCGAGCAGTCACCCAAGCAATTTGTCATTTTTGTAACGCTGCACCTGTCACTAATGGTTGGCTTTCCATTTCCATTTTGTAATGATTTGAAAAACTCCCCAACTCTAGGTCGTTCTATTTCCCAATGGCATAGTCTATTTACTGTATGCAAAACCATTTGCAAAGGGTTGGTTGTAATTTATGGGAGACTGTGGGAGAGAAACTCAGTTCTTCATTGTATATTTTGGCAGAGAATTAATGAAAGGCAGCGGCTCTGGTTCATGAGATTCATGTGGTGTGAGTGTAGAAAATGTTTTCTCTTTATGTTTCATATGTATTTTGTTATGTTTCACAGTTCAGTCATATTCATTTCCAGTGAAATTTTCTAAGTAAGCTAAGGTAGAATTCATGTTTATTGCTCTGCCTGTGGGAAAATTTCACGTTATGTGTTCTTCTTCTGTTGAAAAGGATTCATGTATTTATGCCCTTTTCACGCTCTTAAACAATCTTTCCATTTCACATTATTTCAAATTTAATTGCTAGACTTTCCGCCTGTCTTGTCTCACGAAGTAATCTGTGCCTTTGTGAAATTCTCTGCTCATTGCTATTCGTTGGTTCGATACATCCCAGAAACTCAGTCATTTATCAAAATTTGCCTCTTGTTTCCATATTTATTTACCTAGCCTAAAATCAATATTTGTTGTAAGTCATCTCAGACCATTTCGTTTATTTATTCACTGAGCGTGACACGGAGAGAGACCTCTCCTGTTCTGGTAGGGCTAGCTACCAGACTAAGCGTGGTTTGTGGTTACCCTGAATTTTGCCTTCCTTCAGCCTAAGGTGGATTTAGGTGCTAACACTTCCCTCTACTTTCTTTCTTCTTCCTGCACCCTTTCCTCTTCTTCTCTGTTGATATGGTTGCTCTCATAATGACCAGATTTGCTTTTATCTTGCGGCTTCACTCTCACCCTAGATTGTGCACAATCTTCCTCTTCCCATTTTCATGCATGGG
Source organism: Pinus taeda (assembly GCA_000404065.3). Taxonomy (NCBI): domain Eukaryota; kingdom Viridiplantae; phylum Streptophyta; class Pinopsida; order Pinales; family Pinaceae; genus Pinus; species Pinus taeda. The sequence continues at coordinate 64,111 of APFE030509501.1, read as the reverse complement.
GTTGTGTTCTTCTATTGGTGTTACCTATGGATTGATTCCCTTCTATGGTGCAACATGTGAAGTCCCTGCAAAACTGACCAGCTTGTGAGACTTGGAGGGATTGTAACAATTCTTCCATGGTTCCTCCTTTGTCTAGTGAAATCCCGCTTAACCACTTGAAATGGATCCTCATACTATGGTATCTATAAACATTCCAGGGATCATATGAATTGAAGTCCAGAGTACCAAATGAAAAATTTTCTATTGCATTTCCTTCGCTATTTGCTACTTTTAGATTCTTGATCTCGTACAATCCAATTTGCATAGGAATAGTTGGCCAAGTTGCTTTCTTTTTCCTATGCAAAGCTACTAACAACCCTGTGGAGAGATGATGCAAAACCTCTTGTATGACTAACTTATTGGTGGCATACCTTGGTAGAAGATGTTGAGACTTCTGCCTGCCAATCACCTTGAGGAAAGTGCCATCCGGTGAGGTAAACCAATCTTCTATCTTTGACACTGCTTCCACTATCCCATGTGACATGCAAGGTGGATCTTCCTCAAAGATCAAATTGTAAAATGAAATGCAGAAGTGGTCAGTTAGCTTCTCCATTACTCCTTTGTGGCTGAACTCCGAAAGAAGCTTGCAATAAACATACATGATAAGCTCTCACAGTGTCCAAGTACAATTCATGCCAAGGAATGCATTATGTGCTTAGATTTCATCCAGTAGGTAGGAAAACATGTAAAATATGGCTTGCTCACCTTTAGGGGGACTAAGGGTGTTAGATACTTGAATCCACAACTTTTGAGCCAAAAAATATGACCAGTTGAATGAATTACCTTCTTTCACAACCTAGTCCAATAAGAATTCCCACCCTTCAGGAAAGGTCTCGATGCTCTGCTAGCCATAGATTCTGCAACATAAAAATATCAAGAGCTAATAGGACCTCTTGAGTGATTTTGTCTTGTATGTGTTGGTGGGTGTATGACAAAACTTTGTTGGCTCTTTCACCTAGCCTTTAACAATATCCTTGTTGCTCAAGTAGATGGTTTTCACGTAGAAGTAGGAATCCATGAGTGATTATGGCTCTAGAAAATGGTACATGAGATGATAGTCTATTTCCAAAAAGGAAGGAAGCCTCTATCTTCTGGCACTATTGATTCATAGTCTTTGGATTTGTATGGGATAATATCTAGCTGACAACATTTGTGCATGGAAAAGTTGGATATATGCATGCAATCCTTTGTAACCTTGATTTCTAGACATTGACATACACCTGTCAACCTTTTAGATATGCTTTGAAGGTTCTTGCTAAGAAAATTTCATTCATCTTCTACCATGTGATATATGATTCCTTTTTTACAAACAATTGAGTTTCTAAGTAAAATGGAAAGTAAACTAGCGTACTCTCAAATGCCTCCCCAGTGCTTCTTTCTATGGTATCCTTTGAAGAAGTTCTCTTGGGTGCCATGATAACAATGACTGATGAAGAGAAATGGTCAACACCAACAATACCTGTGGGAGGAAAATCACTCATGGCAGACATAAATTGGCTTCAGCAAATCAACTTACAAAGCAAGATCAAGCAACAACCACATGGAATGATGAGGAAAATTGCATAATTCTAGAGGTGAGGGAGAAAGACTATTTGAGGGAAGTGTGCATTGCATAGTCTCAATAGTTAGAGATGCAACTTTAGGTTAGCGACTGCTCAATGCGTAGTTCTTCCTGGGCAGACTAATGTAGAGATTGTGCATTGCATAGTCTTAGTGGCCAAGGGAGAGGGCTTGAGCCCTGGAACTGTGCAATGTGTAGTTGGGTCAGCATGTTAACGCACATTGTGTGGTCTCAGAGGCCAAGCTGAGAGCTTGAGCTCAGACTTGCGCAATGCCAAACTAGACAATGTGATGCATGGCTAGTGTAAGGGTAGATCTGCCTACACTAAGTATGAGAAGCTAGCAGATCTTAGTGATAGTGCATGTTGAAGTGTAGATCTAACTAAGCATGGATAAATTAGTGCAAAGCAAGTGTAGAAGATCAACATGCAAAAGGGAAAACAAACATGCATGGAGAGTTGCCAAAATGGCAACTACTTACAGGAAAAAACAAGAAAACTAATGTGACACTTGAAAAAGGTGAACGATGGACTGAATCAACACTTGTAAAAGCTAATATAAATTAAAATTCTAGCAACCATGAAAAGGAACAATAAAAACAACACTCACAGAATCCAAACGACAAAAAGAGACCGAAAAAGCGACAAAAGATGACAAAAGCAAAACTCACCCGGAAAAGCGCTGCAAACTCCATCGAAGGCTCCCTGATCTCCTTGGGAATGCTAGAGCTCTAGGATTGAATGTAAAAATGAGTTCTAGGAGTGTCCATTATATAGGTCTATACCAATTAGGTTTTATGATGTGCATGCCTAAAATCAAGGAAAAGGCGACAGTTGGCAGAAAGTTCCAAAAATAGTAAGTGTGCCACCTTTAGGAAACTAATTAGTGAATCCCTCTTTTCTAGGGATGCTTTTTTTTGTTTTTTCTTTTTCTCTTTTGGGAAACTTGCATGCACATTGCTAAGAAGGATTCCACAATCCCTAAGGACTGGGAAACTTTTTGACTCTATGCATTGTGCAATTTTCGAGATCAAGGGATGCTTTGCATAATTTCCTTCATCAAGGTTAGGCTTCCATCCAGAATTGAGCATCTATCACACTCAAGTCTGACTTGCCAAAAATAATTGTGTAGTTTCTAGAGGCAAGGTTGGCTTGCCTTCCAAGATTTCACAGTTTCTGGAGGTAAGCCTAGCAATGCTACAAGATCAAGTCAAGAGTTAGCTTGTGTTTGAAATATGTCAAGCCGATATCAATGCATCACAATAAAAGCATGAAAAGATAAGTCTTTTATCATAGCATAAATACTTGAGAATAGTAAAAGATAAGCTCTTGTGGATAGAAGGAAGGCTTCAAAATAAAAGCATAGGAAAAATTTTGGAGGGTCATTGTAGCAGCTACAACAGGGTCCCAGATTGTGGCAAGGGGATAGCATGAGAGGAGAAGGGGATAGAGGAGGGATGTGTAGATTGAGAACACTTAGGTTATCTAGAGTGTCAGTTGGGATTGTTATTTTTTCGCTTGACAACTTTCCATTGTTTATTGTTATTGTGGGTGTTACACAGCATTTTTTCACTGTCCCTATACTCCCCATTCCTTGATCCTAAAGGACCTCTATAGTGAACCTCACATGTTTTCCTATCATGAAGAACATGTCTTTACATCACTCTTCATATGCAAAAAATTTCCCTCTTACATCATTTCCAGAGAATATTCCTCCAAACTCAGTTTTAAAGGTCGACACTATCCCTCAATTTCTTCTTCGCACTGATTTGTAGAGTGTAACACTAAGCCTAGTGCCAATCAACACTTGTATCCATCCATTACCCATGCTGACCCTATTTTGAAAAGTTTTTAAAATTGGAGTTGAAGCTTCCAGGTCTAGAAGCTTCATGAATGAAAGTCTGGTAAATAGTTAATCGAGATAGAGCTGAGAGAGTTTGTTTGGGCTCCTTTCTCCTATTCAAATGGAACAAACCAAAAGGGATGAGACCTCTCCCATCATAAGAGGATCCATGACCCCTCTCTCAAGATATATAAACTTCTCCTATCCCAACCTCAGCGAGCTAATGGAAGGGCTAGAATAATCTGCAAAATCTTGATAGTCTAAACAACTCTTGATAGCCTTAGCTTTCTAGTTTGTGCTTGTAAAGGGAGAATGAGTTTGTAGTTTGTTTGGTTTGGAGAAAAGAGGAAGAAGCCTTGAACTTCTATTATTTGAGGTGAAACATGAGATGCTAATAGTCGTGCTGGAACCCGAACACGTCGAAGGAAACCTGCAACGCTAAGGCAAAGGTTGTACCTTCCTTTTTGTCATAATAATACAACTGATATTTTGTTTCCTATAACAATTGCATATGGTATTTGGTATCTAAAGACTCCTTAGCCTCTTAAGTAGGTTGAATCTATTGTATTATATCATGTGTGCTTTGGTTTCTTGTCTATTTGTTTCAAGTGCTTGATTGACATTAAAGGGTTGATCGCTGGAGCAAAGACACAAGGACTTCATCAAACAAGGATAAGTGATACAAGAGGTAGGATCTTATCCATTCTCAATCTAAGGGAACTTATGTCAGACTGTCTTGTTTGTGGCTAGATCCTCTCCCCTGGGCTAGAGGGATTGTCTTTGTCCACAGAGAGAATCTTCCTACTCCACAGTGGGCCTCTTAGGTAAAAACACACAACTTTGGGTCCAAACCCCAAAAACTTGGGTAACTTTCCCAACGAACTCCTTTTGGTGGGTTTTCACCTCTTAGAAATACCTTACTAGCTACCAAATTTCCAACTCTCCCTCTTAGCGAGGAGAGTATTTCCTTCACACCTTGAAATCTCTAGCTCCGTGAATTTCCTTGCATACCCATGATTGTTGTTGCATGAGTCATAATTTCCCTTGTGTAGTCGCATATCTCCTCGCATGTGGCATGCCTTATTTTATATTTGATCAAGATTTAACTTGCATGGTGCATGATTGTCCTTGCATGCAACATGAATTTTCCCTGCACCACCATGATAATTCTCACATGGTTCATGATTGTCCTTTCATGGGATGGAAACTCCTCTCCCTTGAACCTAAAGATTCAAACTTCCATTCGACAACTGACATTACTTCGTAGTGTGCCTCTAAAGCTAAACTCCATATGAGTCTACACAACCTCCATGGACTCACTCTTCTTTCCATCCAGGAAAGTTTTTCCACTAAACTTGGGTCCTTTTAAAGGTAGTCTTGAGTTGTGGTTGAACATTGTGTCTAATCCCCTCTAGCACCAAAACTCAGCTTTGCAAGTGATCTCATCCTCCTTGGTCAAATACTTCATGTAAACATGGCTCCCTTGTCGTATGTGCAACTCCACAACCCAACGAAGATATTATCTCACGAACAACCTACAATCCACATGAAGTTATCTCATATATGAAAAATCACCTTCTCTATTGAACCTTATGCTCCATGTCTAGGCAATATTGTTGCTTCTAGCAACAATTTTACAGCTCCCTATGCACAATTTGATCCACTTTCTCTCCAAACTTGGATCTGACATTTCCCAACTTCACTGGCCTTCCAGAGTAAATATGAGACAAAGAGCTACTATGACATGACCCAACCTCCTATATCCCATTAAGAAAGTGGGGCTGACAAATGATGACAAACTAACGTTCCAAAACATCCTTTAGGGGCTAAATGACACTCAAGGGCTGAGAATGTTAGGTCCCTATAATACTAGTAATTCCCCCATTACTATTTTCATTGTAGCCCTTATTGTTATTGTTGCACCCCTATTGTCCCCATATTATTATTATTGTGCCCCATAAAAGTCCACTATTGTTATTGTTGTGACATTATATTATTATTGTTATGTCGAATTTGATTATATTGTGACACCTTAGAATCCTATATATAGAAAGGAGGTTTTGGCATTTGTATCATGCAAGAATTGTTCATTTGTGTAATGTAAAGGAGGTTTCCCCCTCGAAGAGGCTGATTTTGAAGTTGTTGATCTATCTTTTCTATCTTTTTGTGAACTAGTTTCTTAATATTTGGTATCAAAGCTTTGGATTCTAGGGTTTCGTTGCTCCAAACAGGTCATCACAGAATGTTCACTATAATTTTTTTCTATGAAATTTCAGAAGCTGAAATTAAAACCCATTTGAGTTGAAATCACAATGAACCTCAGGTCCAAATTTTAGATCTTTTCTCAGTATATTTTTGGAGATGTGATCCAAGGAAGTTTGGGTTTTTGTAGGATCTCGAATTACATCCCAAACATGTGACCTTGGGAAAATAGTCATAACTTTCTCTCTGAACATCGTATTGAAATTTCCTAAGAATTTCTAGAAATAGGACAGGCTGTATTTTTTTGTTTATCACTTTCAGATCCGAAGGTCAAAATAATGACACGTGGAACTTTGTACAAGTTCACTCTACTAAAAAAGTATATAATCAGGTCATCTTGGGAGATTGGACATAACTCTTTCTTGGAGAATGAAATTTCGATCACACTGATGGAATTGGAAAGAGGACTATGAGGGATACCATAGGACGAAATTTCATACCATGGGGATCCGCAATTACAAAGATATAATAGATTCAATATCAAGCTCCTACAAAGTGAAAAAATATGTGTAGTATTTTTAAAATTTTGCATAAGTTTGGGTTGAAAAATTAGTTTGAAGTGATTCAAAGGGCATAATGAAGCATAATTATCATTAATTGATGCCCCAAAGAAAGAAAATGGAAACACTTAGTAAGAAATATGAAATTTCTAGCATCACTCATGAAGAAGAGGAAGAAATGCAACATGATATATCAAAATTACGAGACCAACTGCAACAAATTTCACTCTCACAAAAAGTAACAGAAGCTAAAATGAATGGTTTAAAGAAAGGCGTGGAAGCTAAGATGAATGGCGTGGAAGTTAAGATGGATGGCATGGAAGCTAATATGGATGGTGTGGAAGCTAAGATGAATTTCATGGACGTTAAGATGGATGGTATAAAAGAAAAACTGGAAGGTAACATGGAAGATTTGAAGATAAATTTGACAAAGTTACTACAAGAAACGCTTACTAATGGTGAAAGGGTAGTAAAAGAAACTCATGATCAGGGAAAATTTTAAGAACCCCCCCTAAATTTATAAGTATAATAAATGGGCGAATCTCCATGGTATATAGGAAAATAGAAGGCGATTTTATCAATAATATAATATGTATATATAATTTTTTGGTGAATCTCTCACCAGGCATGGCAAATATTTT